>CATIWQ010033669.1:0-26029 GCA_949673415.1 Euphorbia schlechtendalii
AGGAATATTCTAAATTTTCAAGGGATTCAGATGTTGACTCTTCATGAGATGTAACATGACAAATTTCATCTACGCATGTATCAATTAAGTTATCAATCATGTAATCACCACAAAACTTATCCCAATGCATGTTAGTAAACATTTTAGACTCAAAATACAATAATAACAGATATATAAATGAAATAAAAACAAATTATAAAAAAGTACTGTAGACTCCGACTCCAAATTTTTGATCTTTAGAACGCACTTGCCTTCCTCGGTAACGGAGCTAAAAACTTGTTCGCAAGATTTTAGCTATACTCATTTCGAAAGGCTAATCCTCGGTAATAGTGCTAAAAACCTTGTTCCTCACTTTTCTATTGATAAAATAAAAGTTCTAAATATGAACAGGTGTTGTCAGTATCGATTCTCAAATAGAAAAATGATGATAACTGCAAGTATACTGTTGCGATGTAGTTTTAAAAGATATCTATCCCACAAGGAAAGAATTCGGTTCTAAGCACCAACTAGAGTTACGGAATAAAAGAAATAAGATAAATTGTAGGGTTGGATGATAGACTGATGAATAGACAGATGCATGAATAGATTAGAGAAGATTTAAACTATATAGATATTCCCTAAGAACAAATATAGTAGAGAAAAACATGCAAAGTAATCAAAGTTATTTTAAACACTAGATAACTTCAACAAACTCGGTTCTAGGCGCTCAAATATTCAACAATTCACCATAGAGCAACACATGAAATGACTTTTCTAAATCTAGGGTAAATGAATTATGACACTTATAAGAACCTGGATAACATTAATACTATGCTTAGTACGGGTCACTCTCACATAGCCATATTTAGCAAGTTACCACTCTAAAATGTTGGCTCATTAAATAGTGTTACAATCACAGATCTAGTGATTATAGTCAATCTTGTTAACACTCTTAAAGTTATCTCGAAAGAATATAACTTGATTAATATAAATAACGCAAGATGAAATACTCGTTACGACACATAGACATATCATAAACTTCAAAATAGAAAGTATAAGTAGAAAAAATGTAAAGTAGTAAGGTATGCAAGTGAAAACTAAAGTTGATTAAACTGTATCCACTCTTTAATGGGAGTCGTCAATTCCTGCAATTCCTGCGTCTACTTTGAATTCGATCTCGATTAGTATAGAACCTCCGCTAGGATGCTATTCTTTGTGAATATCGAACAAATGAATGTTGAAGAACAAAAACTTTTATTGATAAGTGCTTTACAATTACACTCATACAACAATCACTCGAATATGTGGAGAAATCTAGTGATCAAAACAAGAATCGAATCACTTAAACATTTTTCTCACTAACACTTTGAACTAGCAAAATCTATACAATTTTCATTCTCTATCTATGCATACACTACCATGCATTGTCCACCATGCACGAAATGGTTGGTTTGGGACTCTATTTATAGAGTGCAAAGGGTTGCGTCTATCCAAACGAAGAGTCGTATCCATTGGCGAAGAGTTGCACCACTTCATTGCGATTGGATGCAAAGTTTCATCCTCATCTTCAATGGATAGGCACCTTTTCATGATTGGATTGCTTCCAAAAGGTGTCTTTTTCTCTCACGGTTGATGGAGGTTGATCGTTTTTATCTGGTGGTTGGTAGTTGAGAAGAGTTAACCGAAAACCGTCACAAGTTGCGAGCATGACTTACATGTCGCGATCGTGAACATTGGTTTATAACTTTCTATTTGTGAAGAATGACAAGTCGCGATCGCAAATGGGTGTCACGATTGTGACATGTGCTTTTCTTTATGATTCTATTTTAGAACTTTACCGAACTTTTACAACTTCGATCCTAAGCCTATTCCTTGTGTTCCACGCCCTTTTTCACTCTTTTTACATAGAATTCCATCTTTGATCATTTTACTCCCAAGATTCACCTAGTTTCTACATTTGCATAAAAAACAACTACATAACACATGAAATCTTTTATATGAAGTATAAAATGACTTTAAACCATACCATTTTATAATAAAAAAATATCATGATAATAAGTGTAATTATACACTTATCAAGTCCTTAGATCTTGTAAGCGGTCTCTCAGTACACAAGAAGCTCAATGTACTTAAAGGAAAAATTGAAGATCTTCAAAAGAATGTAGGATAGCTTATGACGACCGGAATGTATGATGCTAAGGACATTGACTACACTATAAGGTGCATGTCATCTATTTGCCCAAAGATCCTAGATATGGAAGCAAAGCTGAAGATTTCTCTCTGCCTTAGATTTCAGAGGTCTGTTGTAGTACTTTAAACAGTTCCCATGCCATGAATTTGATTAAATCACTCATCTTTCCAACTATCATCATCTACTTCTCTCAAAACTGAATGATCAAGATTTTCTAACCAACAAGGGTAAAGAGATGCTGGAGCAAGAGATTTCCCCTTAGATCATTGGAAGGCAAGATGATTTTCAGTCTACTTTAGACTCTTTCAATATTTGCCTTGAACAAATCATACAACAACAAATATCAAAGGGGGGGAAGGTAGTTGAAGATGCCCTCAAAATTGCAAACTTAAACAAGGGATCTCTTCCTAAGCATCCTCAGTATCCTACTCACCATCATCAACAATAACAACAAACCTCTTATCAAAACAAGACTTCTAGACGAACCTCTTCTTCACAACATCACAAATAAGCCAATGTCTCTAGTATAAGCATATCTTATAATAGGATAGTTTTTGTAATCTTAGCTCAGGGCACATTTTGTGTGTTGACTAAATATATTTATCATTAATGAAAAATTATAAGTTTTGCGATATCAAGTTAAGAGATTCTTAACTTCTTATTATGCTTTAGTTAGTATGTTGTTTCTTCTTATATACTGATGCAGGAATACATACCAAAGATAACCTCAAAGAAAAGTTGAAGTAAGACAAAGTCCCAAATCGAAGAAATTTCTTTTAAGTATGGGGGAGCTGAGCTGATTGAAGAAGATCCACTCAGTATGGGAGAGTCCAAACTGACTAAGGAATTCACTTAGCATGGGGGAGTCTTACATCACTTTCCAGGTATTCTCATATCTTTAAACTAGTTATTCAATTAATCTCTTCTACTACCTAGTTTGTTATCTATCCAAAATGGGGGAGACTGTTGAACCCAAGTTAATAGTATCTCACAGTACTAAAAACATTTTGGAAATAACAAACTGACTAGGATAGTGAAATTAATTGAGTACTAAGTATACTCTTAATTAATGAAGTTTACTTGAGGTTATTTAAGGGAAAATAACTCAGTATACTGAGTAATTAATTAAGTTACGGCTTAGAGTAAGAAAAGCTTAGTTAAGCTTAGTATTACATAGTTCTATAATATATTTACTTAGCTATGCTGAGTTAGCTTTTTGTGATAAAAGCTAAGTTACTTTGACACTTAGAGAATTAAATGACATATAT
Organism: Euphorbia schlechtendalii; assembly: GCA_949673415.1. Lineage (NCBI taxonomy): Eukaryota > Viridiplantae > Streptophyta > Magnoliopsida > Malpighiales > Euphorbiaceae > Euphorbia > Euphorbia schlechtendalii. Next base: position 3,439 of record CATIWQ010033669.1, read on the forward strand.
GCTACTAACGGGTTCTATGAGAAATAGAATATTCCTTTTGATGCTTTTCAGGAGAAAAGGTGCTGAATTTAAAGAAGATATTCTAGTGGTCCTCACAAACAAAATGTGTTTGTACGGAATGTTGGAGATTCTTCACTAAAGTCCAAGGAAAAGGAATCCTCTGACATACATCGCTTCTCAGTGTCTCTGCGCAACTCTACAACGTCAACAAGTCAACAAATTACAGAATTCCATGTTGCAACTCACACACCTCTCTATCAGAACAGATTGCTTGAAGACAAACTAGTTTTTGACGCTTTGGATTTACATATTAATCTTGCACTTCAACGTTTGAAATCTCTGTCTCTAAATGTCCTGGAATTTGTTTCAAACTGGAAAATTCGAAAGAGTTGAGGAGAAGAGATATTGAGAAAGCTGTTAGGAGGAGAAGTTTGCAATGGCTACTTCTAAGACCTTCAACTATAAATAGAAGACTAAAACATACATTCAAACTAGGTGAATCCCCTCGAATTTCTCTAAGAGCTAAATCTCTGTTCAAATACTCCTAGCTTCAAGAAATTCAAAATCAAGCAATCAACACACACATATTATCTTAAATATATTTGCAATAGAGAGAATAGTACTTAAGATTTAACATTGTAAAGGATTCACTAATTCTATAAGTTGAATTCCTCTATTCTCATTTTCTTGATAAAATTGAGTGTCTGTTTAGGAAGGGTACCTAAACTGGGTTTGAGAGGTAGTTAGAAAGGAAGGTACATTCTATAATCTTTTCTACTCATTGTAAAGGCTTCTTTGCCTAAGGAAGGAACGGATCACAAGTGGATTAAAGCTCGAAAAGGAATCTGGGGACTGGAGGTAGGCTAGGGGCCGAACTAGGATAAATCTCAGGTGTAAAAGTTCTAACCTTTACTTGTTTGCCTTTATCACGTCTGATCTCATTCATTAGTCCTCTATATTATCTGTTTTGCTTGAAAACCAATTCGAGCTGAATAAAGTACTCAGCAGCGATTGAAGATAAACTATACCAGCAATGCTGAGCAATTTATTAATTTTAGTCTTAGCTCAGCAAGATAAACTCAGCACGCATCTAAAGTATAACTTGATAAAATAATCTTTTACAAACATAAAAAAGAAATAAGAAATGCATTAACCCCCCCTCTGCTATTAATTTAAGCCATTTAGGACCAACAATTCTGAAATAGCTTAACATTAACAATAGAGGGGGGTGAATGCTTTACTTGGTTCTTTTTAGATTTTATAAAAGACTTTTCCATATTCAGTTTTTAGTGCTTCTTGAGTGCATTGTGCTGAACTGGGTCTAAAAACTATGAACTACTTAGCTTCGCTGTCATAGTTTATCTTCAATAGCTGCTAAGTACTTTACTCATCTCGGATTGGCTTTTCAGCAAAATTGATAAAATAGAGAGGATGATGAACAAGCAAAATACAATAAAAGCTAGCGATAAAGGTTAGAACTTCAACACAAAATATTTTATTCTGGTTCGGCCCCTAGCCTACCTCTAGTCTCCGGATTCCTTTCCAAGTTTAATCCACTAGTGTTTTCCTTCCTTCCTTAGGTTGAGAATCCTTTACAGGGGGTAGACACAATTACAAAAAGTACATTTCTTTCTAACTACCATTCAACCACATTTTGGGCACCCTTCCCAAACTGTCACTTAGATTTGAAATAGAAATTTCGAACAGAGGAATTCAACTTATAAATGCATAGAATCCTTTATAATGTTGAAGTGTTTTCTCACTATTACAAATAGATTGGAGGATTTGTGTTTGCTTTAATTGCTTGATTTGGAATTTCTAAAAGTTGGGAATGTTTGGACAGTATTTCAACTCTTTAAGAAATTCGAGGTGATTCACCAAGTTTAAACATCTGCTTCAGTCTTCTATTTATACTTGAAGTTCTTGGAAGTAGCTGTTACAAACTTCTCATTCTGACTTTGTCTTCAATTTCTCTTCTCTTAATATCTTTCGAATATGCACGTTTGAAACATATTCGAGGTGATTCACCAAGTTTAAACATCTGCTTCAGTCTTCTATTTATACTTGAAGTTCTTGAAAGTAGTCGTTACAAACTTCTCATTCTGACTTTGTCTTCAATTTCTCTTCTCTTCATATCTTTCGAATATGCACGTTTGAAACAGATTCCAAGATGTTTAGAGATAGAGATTTCAAACATTGAGGCACGAGATTAATCCTTTAATCCAAATGTGTCAAAAACTCATTTCCTTCAAGCAATCTAGTTTTGATAGAGAAGTGCGAGATGAGATGTAGAGTTGCACAGGGACACTGAGAAATGGCGCATGTCAGAGAATTCCTTTTATCTTGGACTTTAGTGAGGATTCTCCAACATTCCGCATTGACACCTTTTTGTTGTGAGGACCACTTGAGTATCTTTTGTAATTTCAGCACCTTTTCTCTTGAAAATCATCAAAGGATATTATGTTCCTCATAGAAACCGTTAAAAGCATTTGTGTCATAAATTTCTCTAAGTGACAATCAACTCAGCTTTTATGAATAAAAGCTTACTCAACTTCACTGAGTCTATATCTTATAAATTATGTAATACTAAGTTGACTCAGCTTTTCTTACTCTAAACCATAACTTAATTAATTACATAGTAAACTGAGTTTTTTCCCTTAAACACACTCAAATAAACTTGATTAATTATGAGTCTACTTAGTACTCAATTAATTTCACTAATCTAGACAGTTTGTTATTTCCAAAATGTTTAAGTACTATAAAGTACTATTAACTTGGGTTCAAAAATCTCCCCCATTTTGGAACAGATAACAAACTAGGTAGTGGAAGAGATTAATTGAATAAATACTTTAAAGATATAGTAATACCTGATAGATGATGTAAGACTCCCTTGTGTTGAGCGAACTCCTTGGTCAGTGTGAACTCCCCCATATTGAGTGGTTTCTCTTCAGTCAGCTTAACTCCCCCATACTTAGAGGAATTTCTTTTGATTTGGAACTTTATCTTACTTAAGTTTTTCTTAGAGTTGGTCTTTGCATTTATTCCTGCAGTAGTTAGTAAGCAGAATAGCATACATACACAGCAATTAATGAAGTTAAGAAGTTCTTAACTTAGATAGACAAAATTTGTAATTTCATTGATAACAAAATTCTTAGTTAGTACACAAATTGTATTATGAACTAAGTGATTACAAACAAAGTTCTATTACAAGTTTGACTATCTAATCTACAACTATTTGCGTGACTGAGAGGAAGGTTGTCCTGAGCTTTTGAGATTGCTGCTTTGGTGCGATTGACTTGGTTGCTGTTGAGATTGATGTTGGGGATGATGATGAGTTCACTTGGGTAGAGATGACTTGTTCAAATTAGCAGTTTAGAGGGCATCTTCACCTACCTTCTCCCCTTTTGTTATATGTTCCTTGATAATGTATTTAAGGCAGAGATTGAAGGAGTCCAAAGAAGATTGAAAATCCTGCTGCTTCCCAATGATCAGCGGAGAAATCTCTAGCTCTAGTGTCTCCTTTCCCTTTGTAGTAAGAAAGTCTTGGTCATTAAGCTTAGTGAGAAGTAAATGATGGCACCTAGAGAGATGAGTAATTTGGTCAAACCCTTGGCAAGAGAACTGTTGAAAGCACTACAACAAAGCTCTGAAATCCAAGGTAGATAACATGGTCTTCAACTCTTCTTCCATGTCAAGGATTCTTGTGCATATTAATGATATAGTTCTGGTAGTGAAGTCAATATCCCTTGCATCATGCATTCCAGTGGTCACCAGTCGATCCACATGCTTCCACATATCCTCAAGATGAAACTCAATAATGTTAAACTCTTTGTGCATTAAGAGACCATTATCCTGGTCTAAAGACTCAGTTGGTTCAGGGAAGAGTTTTCCCATAGCCTCAAAAATTTCCTTTTACACCTTTTTAATAGAGTTGTCTATGTTATTATTGATTTCTTTACAAATAGAGTTGAACTTATCAGTAAGGGCATCTATATTTAGCACGGGTTTGTCAGCTTTCTTGGCAACTTCATCAACAACCCTTATTACCCGATCAATCTTCTTATCATAGTTCACCATCAACTTGGATATGTTCTCTTAGATTTGCCTTGAATTACGAAGGTTCTCTTTGTGATCACCATTAGGAAGGAAAAAAATTGAGAGAAGAAAGAAAGTTAGGGTTCTTTTGTAGTTAAAGCAAGTGAAATCTCAAAATTGCAAGCAACTTCTCTCTCTATCAAACTTCAGCTTTTATAAACCTCTTCAACTTACAATGATACGTGGTGCTTTCAAAATTCACGATCAAAATCAATGATGAGACCTTCAATTATTTAACCGATATAGTAAAATAGTGAGTTTAATATCATATGGTTCTAATTCAAAAACACCCTTTGGATAAAGTGGCTTTTGAAGTTTTAACAGCGCAACTAAATCTCATAGTGTTACTTTAAAATATAGATAATGTTAAATAACTATTATCTCGTTTGGCTAAGTTAAGAGTTGATCTTCAAAACTTAGCCTAATTTCTTCCTTAATATGGGGTTCGCCATTTCATTAAGCTACCTTAGAGCATTGAACTACTCCTTAGTCAATGGTTTGGTGAATATGTCAGCTCACTGTACCTCAAAATGAACATACTCTAGTTTGACATCTCCCCATAGCACATGATCCCTTATGAAGCGATGTCGAATATTGACATAATTCATCCTGCCATGTAGAACTAGATTCTTAGATAGGTCAATTGCACTTTTGTTATCACACATAACTTCAAGGCATTTTAACTTTATACCATAATTCTCCGGTTGCTGCTTAATCCATAGCAATTATGCTACACAACTTCCTACCACCATGTACTTAGCTTCAGCTATACTCAGCGCAACATAATTTTTCTTCTTGCTATACCATCAGACAAGGATTCTGCAAGGAAATGGCATCCTCATGTGGTGCTTTTCCTCTCGAGCTTGTCTCTGCCATAGTTAGCATTTGTGAATCCTCTAGGAGTGAAATCTGAGCTATTGGGATACCACAAACCTACATCAAGTGAACCTTGCAAGTATCGAAGAATTATCTCAATAGATTTTAAATGAGATTCTATGGGGTCATCTTGATAATGTGCGCAATAGAACGCAACATATTGAATCTAGGGTCAGCTTGATAACATGCGCAATAGCACATAGCATATCGAATGTATAGCATACTAGTAGTTAAATAAAGAAGAGAGCCAATAATAACTCTGTAGAACTTGCTGTCTACCGGCTTACTAGCTTCATCCTTACTTAATATAGTATCAATGACTGTGGGAGTGGACATTGATTTCAAATCCTCCATATCGAACCTCTTCAAGACTTCTTTGGCATACTTTGCTTGACTGATGAAGATTCTATCTTCAATCTGCTTGATTTGAAGTCTAAGGAAAAAGTTGAGCTCTCCCATCATAGATATTTCAAATTCGCTCTCCATTTGCGTGTTATTGAACTCCTTGCACAGCTTCTCATCAGTTGCTCCAAAAATGATGTCATCTACATAGATTTAGATTACCAACACATCTTTTTTTCTTTTCTAGATAAATAGAGTCATATTTGCTTTCCCTCTTTCATAGCCTTTACTGATAAGGAAATTGGTCAACCTCTCATATCAATCTCTTGGAGCTTGCTTCAATCTGTAGAGAGCTTTCTTCAGTTTGAAGACATGCTCAGGATTTTTTTGGATCTTCAAAGCTTGGATGCTGGTGAACATAGAATTCCTCTTTAATAAATCCATTCAGGAATGCACTTTTCACATCCATTTGAAATAGTTTGAAGTTCGTATGGGATACGAAAGCACATAGGATTCGAATAGGTTCAAACCAAGTTGCAGGAGTATAAGTTTCATCATAATTGATGACTTCTTGCTGATTGTATCCTTGAGCAACAAGCATGGCCTTGTTCTTGACAACAAAGCCATCTTCATCAAGTTTATTCTGATTGCTTCAAGCTGAGCTACAGGAGAATAGGTTTCATCATAATCTATACCTTCTTGTTGATTATATCCTTGAGCATCAAGGTTGGCCGTGTTTCTGAAAACAACGGCATCTTCATCAAGCTTGTTCTCGAAAACCCATTTGGTGCCAGTGATTGATTTTCCTTTGGGATTAGGAACTAGATCCCCAAAATCGTTGCTCTTGAATTGATCCAGCTCCTATTGCATCGTGATCATCCAATAATCATCACCTTCTGCATCTTCAAACTTCATAGGTTCAATCAATGAGATGAAATCTGGATGGCTCATCATCCTGCTAAGCTGACCTTCATCATCATGGGATTATGAACATCATCAACAATGCTTTCGATTGGGTGATTACGATGAGTTCTAACCTCTCTTAGCCGAATTAGATCAACAATTGGAGGTTCTGCATTTGGTTGTTGAGGCTGAGGTTGATCTTCTCCTTCATTGAAGTTGATAGAAAGATCTTCGTCTTCTTTGACTTCCTCAGCTTCAGGTTCTTGTGATGGGTTAAGCAACATAGATAGTGGCATGTTGAGTGGATTTTCTTGCTAAGTTACTCCTTCTTCTTCATCAAATGGATGTATATCTGCATTGTTAGTATCATCTAAATCTACATGCATAGACTCCTCTAATAGGCTGGTTCTGTTGATATATATGCTATATGCCCTACTGTTAGTTGAGTATCCCAAAAAGATACCTTCATCAGCCTTTGGATCAAACTTACATAGTTGCTCTTTAATTAGTGTTAAGAATAAAACACCTACAGCCAAATGATCTTAGATGACCAATCTTAGTCTTACACCCTCGTCAAAGCTCATAGGGTGTCTTCTCAAGAATTGGGTGAATTGAAACCCGATTCAAGATATAACAGGCTATGTTAACAGCTTCTCCCCAAAAGTACTTTGGTAGATTGTTATCACTCAACATGGATTGAGCCATCTCAACTATGGTTTTGTTCTTCCTTTCCACAACCCCATTTTGTTGAGGTGTATAAGGAGCAGAAAAGTTATGGTCAATACCATGTGCTGAATAGAATTCTTCAAAATGAAAGTTCTCGAATTCACTTCCATGATCACTTCGGATTCTACTAATTTTAGCTCCTACTTCAATCATTATTAGATTACTAAGTTTGACAAAAGATTCAAAAGTTTCATATATGCTACTCAGCAAGACTACCCAAGTGAATCTCATGAGTCATCCACAACCACCAAAGAGAATCTTTTTCCACCCATGCTCTCTAGGCTAAACTAGGCCAAAAAGATCAAGGTGGAGGAGCTCAAACGATCGCTTAGTTACTACATGAATAATTAACCTAAATGATTTTTTAACTTGCTTACCGAGCTGGCAAGTTTAGCAAAGTTTATCCTTCTCAAAGTTGATACTAGTAAACCCACAACTAGTTGCTTTTTGGCCAATTTGGACACAATGTTCATATTTATATGACCGAACCTTTTGTGCCAAAGCCATAAATTATCCTCCTTAGATACAAGATAAACATTAGTGTAGCCTGGGGATAAATCAATCATATACACTTTATTGATTTTAGGAGCAAAGAGTATAGTTGAGTTAGTCTTACTGTTAATAATTGAGCAACCTGTTGAGTCTAATGTAACCTTTCTGCCTTTGTCACACAACTAGGCTACACTAAGCAAGTTGAACTTGAGTCCTTTGACCAAAGAAACCTCTTCGATTGAAGGAGAAACATCGATAGTGCTACATCCAATAATCTTCCCTTTTTTGTTATCTCCAAAATTAACACTTCCATTCCTTTTACACTCCAATGAGATGAAATAGCTTTCATCTCCCGTCATATTCCTAGAGCATCCGCTATCCAAATACCACATTCCAGTGTTATCAGCGGATCTTAGGCTCACCTACAAAACAATTACGTTTTCTTAGGTACCCATGCCTTTAAGCTAGGTCATCCTTTGTTAGCAGTGCCTAGATTAGACTAGTGATACTCGTCATAATAACCATTTTTATGCCTATCGAGAATTATGGCATTTTTAGCTTTGCCTAAAAAACCACGCACTGCTTTTTCTTTGGGTTGGCTCACTTTCTTCTTTTTAGAGGAATTCTTCCTCTTAGAATTGCGAGTTTGGTTACTCGAAGTCGGACTATTGGCTAGAGGAGTACCCGTTTCTCCTTTAAAGTTGTTAATTTAGTAGTCAACTCATCTAATCACTTAGTGAGCTTGCTGTTATGACATTCATGATACTCAACATTTTCTTAAAGAAAGCGGATATCAAGAGATAAGGAAGCAATCGTATCTTCCTGTTCTACACTTCTCCTCACTAACTCTTTGATGTTTTTACCTGACTTATTAGTCAGCTTCATTACATCAAAGAGTACCTGGGAGAATTTTTCAATAAACAAAAGGATTTCAGGATGTACCTCAGCTTGTGAGTTCTTCCCCTTGTTGCGCTCAACTTTAGAGTCAGCATCGGATTGGTTACTCTTTGAAGTTGATGCTGAGCTCTCGTCCCTTTCTGTTTCAATTACCATTAAGCAGAGGTTAGCAGAATCTGTAGCTTCTTCATTTGAGGATGAAGATTCCTCGAAATTGCTCTAGGTGGCAGCAAGTGCCTCATATTTCTTAGCAAACCTCTTCTTATATCTGTCCTTCTTTGTTTTTGGATAGGATTATTGAATATGGCCTTTTCACCACAGGCAAAACACTTGATGTCTTTGTTTTACTCCTTTTTGGGTCCTTCCTCAGCTCCACGCCATGTTGAGTTGACTTTGATTATACCGGGAAACTTCTTCTTGTTGGACTTCCCATCCTTCTTCATGAAGTGATTGAATCACCTTGCAGAAGGGCTCTGAATCGCTGCGGGAGGATTCGTCTAATGAATCAGCTTTTAGGAAAATGGCTCTGCCCTCTCTCTCCTTGCCTTTACTCTTCTTGGAGTCATCATTATATTTCCTCAGGGACATTTCCTAAGTCAGCAAGGTGCCTATCAGCTCATCATAGCTATAGGGCTTAAGATCGTGAGCTTCTTTGATCACGCTCTTCTTGGCATCCCACTCAACACTAAGAACTTGGGGAATCTTCTTCACCGGCTCTTCTTCGGTGAACTCCTTGCCTAATCTCTTCAGCTCATTAATGATGTTAATGAACCTGGTATTCATGGATTGAATACCCTCGCTACAGCCTGTGAGCACGGGATTCTATACCAGCCTGTGGGTTAAATAATGACGGTTTTTCAAGATTTTTATCCTCGAATCACATGACATTCGACCATCCGATGATCTTCAAATGGGATTCTTCATTGTCTCTGAATTTAAAAGGATTTTTCTATTTTTTTCTCCTTTAATTCAGAAATTAATAAAAAAATATAAAAATACACATAAAATCTGAAAACACCGTAGAAAATAGGATCCGTGGGCCTGCGTCGCCAAAGGTGGGCGAGGCAAACCTCGCCAAAAGGCTTCAGTGAGGCAAGCCTCACCAAAGACCTTGGCAAGGTTGCCTCACCAAAGACCTTGGCGAGGCATGTGCCTCGTCGGACTTGCTCTGGCGAGCTTCCTCGCCGAAAAACCCACCTTTTTTTTTGGGATTTTTCTATAAATAGTTAGACATTTTTGGATTGAAGGGGGCTCGAAAATTCAGAGAAAATTCTCTTTTTCAGATAAAAAAAACACAGACAAATACTACAAAGATTTTCTTTCTTTTCTTCTAATATTTTCTTGTATCTAAAACACGTTTGGATTCTAACTTTTAAAATTTCTTCATCTACTTTTCTACAAATATCCTCAGATATTCTACGGTCTAAAAAAAATTTAGAACTCGAGTCTGATTATCTTTTTAGATAAATAAACACTTATTTTCCAATCAAACATGACTACAAAACGAACGAGGAACGCTCCCGGGGATCGAACGGATATGCCAAAGTGGATTCACGCCGAAAGGGTAAGCCTCTGAGTTCCTAGAACTGTGAATTCCGCATTCATCATCTGCCTCATCTTTTTTCTGATTTTATTTGCAGACCTATGAATTATTTTTATTCCTTATTATTGTAAATGTTGTAATAATTCTTCTTCATCTTTCATTTCTTTTTTTAATTTTTATGTTAGAATACCCCCACGAAGGGAATAAAACATATTCCCGGATAACAGCCCTCACTACTTTGCCATGCGGTCATTTTCACTAATAAAATTGACCAACATACGTGTAAATAAAAATGAACCAATTTTTATATAAATCAACAACTTTAAATCGTCGATGTTTTAACTAGGCCACACGGGCCTTTTCAAAATCAAATTGAACATATGTGATATCCCCTGTGCTAACCTTTGTGGATCCAGGTTAGATTTATGCCTAGAATTTAGTTTCCTTTGGGTATTGCAATTATTTTTTTGGAAATTGTAATTAATAGATTAGGCGGGCGGTTGCATCCCCCAAGATTTTGTAATTTTTGTAATCTTTACTTTTTCTCATTTACTTTCCGTATTTACTTAATGCTTGATGTATGGATTTATTGCTTTCAGCATGCGCGTTAAATCATGCATTCAAACTCAAAAATGACCTAAGTGCGAATATGCGCAATTAAGAAAATACGGTTTTCTGTAGATGTAATATAATGTGATCACATAAGAAATAAGCAACTTATCCTGGACCCGAATCTCTATGTCTTAGTGGGCCGTCCCCTAGATGTTAAGCCTCACAGGACTCTAATTCCTAGAAAGAGCTAATCCAGGTGTCGATTCCACACTAAGAGAAGGGGGATTCGGGTTTGAACCAATCTAAAAACGTTTTCGCTTTCTCATACCAAACTTTTCCGGGTCCATGACCCGGTACTTTATTTTTAAAACACCTCGGTGGACTGTGCCTCTTATCTCCGCACGCTCTCTGCCCACCGCTCCGTGTCCTCCGCTCATAGTGGTGACTCCGCTGAGGATTTTTCTAAAACTTTTTTTAAAAGGTTTTAGATTTTGGATAAGTGCCGAAAATTATTGATCACATTATTCCGTTTTCTCTTAATAATGACATATTCATAATTTCACATTGCAATAGAAGGGATTAGCCCATAAGTCTAAGGTACCCCTATTACCGCGAAGCTTCCTCTTGTACTAATCTGGCTCCCTAAGAAAAGATAGTACTTGAGTGGGTGGAGAACTTATTGCCATATCGCATGTACCTCCCTCGTTAGAGGCTTGGAGTGTATTTTAGTGCAACAAGAACCTTCAACATCAACATCCCATTCACAACCCTCATGTAAATAACCCATAGGGATTTTCCCTAGGGTGTTACCCAACAAACGACCATGCATTATATTTTTCTGCAGGTGCGCTCCTTAGTATCTTCATGATACTAAGATGAACCAACTTAGGATAAAGGCTAGCCAAAAACCCTACACGCGGGAGTTTTATGGTTGGAAGTTTGGATGTTGCATGATATGTGCTATGTGTATACTACTTTCAATTTGCCACTGAACAAATGTCATTCTAACCATGATTTTTTGTGCAGACACTTGAATGCACACATTCATGATATTAAATGTACATATCATGTTATCATCATTGGTGTCACATACACTTAGGCACAGTTAACACTTTAGATCGTGTCACTCTAGGACAACATAAAACCACTTAGGAACATCACTCACCCCTTTTTCAGCGAGATGTCCACTTGACATCTCGCTATTGGCCTGTACATGGTAAACATACCTTTCTTTTACTGCATGATGTCCACTTGACATCCGACACTTCGCTTGCAAGGGGCAATAACATTTCCACCATATTACCCATGAGATGTCCACTCGTTATCCAATTCACAGCCCTTCAGGGGTAATTATACACACCAAAAGCCCAAACGCGGCAAATAACTACCCAAAACCATTTTTTCCCACATTAAGGATATACTAGTTGATATCCTAACCTAAGCCCACATGAGGCAAACTTACTTCAAAAGTCCTACCTTACCAAATCTCCAATGGTATATGCTTCATACCCGAATCATTCTCCCACACAAGGTAATAATTCACGTATCACCACATACCCTCAAATAGTGATGACCACATAGGCATCTGAAACTCCGCCCTAATTGGGCAAACTAACCCAATCAATCATTAGATAGCAGCTACAAAAGGTAGTTGCTTTCGTTTCATTAGGGTACGTCGCACTGCCTACCCAAAATCAATTTCACCTCCTCATTCCATGAGACCTAGTCATAGTACGAAACCTTAAACTTTTAACCTATTACCACACAGTAACTTGGTCATCTCACGATGTCACACAGACATTGTACAAATCCCAAATCCAACCCCCGATGTTGGATTTTCATTTCCACATGTTTTCATTTTTACCTAACGACTAACCTATTTGTTTCAAATGGATTGACATACATGTTATTTCACATCATGGCATGCTAACCCCTTATGAATGTAGCCACAACATTAAAAAACTTATGCATTTCCCGCATCATGAAGCAAATCTTACATGTACAGTCTAATCCTTTGCTTTTGTATCTTAGCTTGGAAAAGGCCTGCTCATCGCTTGGTCCTTGTTTCTCCAATCGTGGCCAATCTGGAGGGGGTTCCGTACACTGACTCAAGTGAGGACTCGGGTTTAGACTCAGATTCAGTTCAACGCACTATTATGGCCAATCCATAAGAAGAAGCCGTGAGAGAAGATCACCCTGCCCTTACGGGATAAAATTCTCAATAGTCATCGATGAGCGCCGAGATTGCAACTGCCTTGAACACCTTTGCCAACAGCGAACAGCTAGCTACACTTATTCGCCAACACATCAGGAGAGCTCAGAATGTGGTGTCTAGCCCGGAAGTCACCCTTAACAACGGTGGTCCAACTAGATGGCCTAAAACAAGGGGACCTCCCACCTCACACATGGTGCCCCCAACTACCTTTTATCAGTTCGGGGAAGGACAACGTCAGCTGAACTAGGCTCTGATTAGGCAACTAGGATATAACATTGCCAATCCTCCCAAATTCTTCCCGGGATAAATGGAGTAGTCGATATGCGCACCGGGGCCTTTTTATCAAGGAATGACCCAACAGCCTATTCTTAACTGGAGTACATCGGTCGCCTCATAGTTCCAGGTACCTCAACTGCCCCATTTTACGGCATTTCCCAGGGGCAATATAGCTCTTATCCAAGCACAGGGAATGCCATCCTCCAACAACCAGGATTGGCGGAATTATGGCAACAGTTCTTGGCCACTCACGGTGGCCACCTAAGGAACACATACCCTGCGCAACCGATAATCAAGGATGAAGAAATCTTGCCCCCAAAATGGAGAGGATGATGAATGAGAAAAACATAGTATAAGTTAGCGACAAAGGTTAGTACTTCAACACCTGAGATTTTATCATGGTTCGGCCCCCAGCCTAACTCCAGTCTCCGGATTCCTTTCCGAGCTTTAATCCACTAGTGTTTTCCTCCATTCCTTAGGAGGAGAAGCTTTTACAACGGGTAGATACAATTACAGAAAGTACATTTCTTTCTAACTACCACTCAACCACAGTTTGGGTACCCTTCCCAAACTATCACACAGATTTGAAATAGAAATTTCTAACAGAGGAATTCAACTTATAAATGCATATAAACCTTTACGATGTTAAATCTAAAGTGTTTTCACTCTATTACAAACATGTTGGAAGATTTACGTTTGCTATGATTGCTTGATATAGAATTTTTGAAAGCTAGGAATGTTTGGACAATATTTTAGCTCTTTAAGAAATTCGTGGTGATTCACCAAGTTTGAACGTCTACTTCAGACTTCTATTTATACTTGAAGTTCTTGGAAGTAGCCATTGCAAAATTCTCGTTCTAACTTTGTCTTCAATTTCTCTTCTCTTCATATCTTTTGAATTTGCCCGTTTGAAACAAATTCCAGGACATTTAGAGACATAGATTTCGAACGTTGAGGCGCGAGATTAATTCATTAATCCAAATGTGCCAAAAACTTGTTTCCTTCAAGAAATCTGGTTCTAATAGAGAGGCGCACGAGATTCAATGTGGAAGCTTGCAATTTGTTGTTATTGCAGAGTTGCGCGAGGACACTGAGAAATGACACATGTCAGAGGATTCCTTTTGTCTTGGATTTTAGTGAGGATTCTCCGACATTCCGTACTAGCACCTTTTTGTTGTGAGGACCACTTAAATATATTCTTTAGTTTCAATGCCTTTTCTCTTGAAAAGCATCAAAGGATATTTTGTTCCTCACAGGAACCGTTAAAAGCATTTGTGTCATAAATTTCTCCAAGTGTCAATTAACTCAGCTTTTATGAATAAAAGCTTACTCAGCTTCGTTAAGTGTATATCTTATAAACTATATAATACTAGGCTGACTCAGCTTTTCTTACTCTAAGCTATAACTTAATTAACTACACAGTAAACTAAGTTATTTTCCCTTAAATACACTCAAGTAAACTTGATTAATTAAGAGTCTACTTAATACTCAATTAATTTCACTATCCTAGACAGTTTGTTATTTCCAAAACATTTAAGTACTGTGAAGTACTATTAACTTAGGTTAAACATAACTTAATATTTTAGAGATTTCTAAATTAGCTTCTTTACTTTTCCACATCTTTCCATTTAGTTTTAAATAAGAATATGTTCCATTTAGTTTTTTCTCTTCTTATTTTTCCTCTTTTCTTTCCTCTTCTTTTAACCTTCACACATTTTCCATTTAGCTTTAGAATTTTCATGATAACTAAAATTTTTTTAATTGGTTTTAATTATCAAAAATTAATAAAAAACTGAAACTAGATTACTCCTTTAAACATCATTGTAAGGTGTTCGTCAACATCATAATTTGTATTCACTTTTTTGTTTGCTTTCTAGTATATAGGTTTTCATTCCCATTCCAAGTTGTTTTTGTTATATTGACATTCTTGTAGTTCCGATTATACTTCATTACCTATCAATTTTATTATTACTTCTTCTATTCATTAATGTGTTTGAGAATTTTGTTGAATGATTCAATAAATTTGAGTTCCCTTCAATTCAAATTGTGTAGTAAATAGTAGTACAAATATTTAATTGGAACAAGTTAACATTGTAACCATAGATGGATGGTGACAAGAAAAAAATGTCATTGATGTACATGTGTGACAATTTAAATTTTGTCACCAACTGTATATTATGTGACGATAACCAATAGTCACAAATAATTTTTGTGACGATTAATCAAAGTTGTCACGTAATTTTAGTTAAAAATACCACATAATACGTGACAACTTGCTTTGTTTGTTACAAGTAGGTTTGGTTTTTGCTACAACAAAAGTTGTACCAAATGAATTAACGTGACAAGAACTTAAATGTTACGAATTACAATTTTTAATTGTGATAACATTTTTATTGTTACATTTGCTAAAAATATTTTGTTGGAGTTTTACATGACAACTTCTGTGAGAATCATTTATTGTCACGTATCAACTTATGTGACAACTTTTTATTTTGTGACAACTTATGTTATCACAAATAGCTTAATTTTTTTTGTAGTGTACCCTGCATTTTCCATATCATCTCCATCGTGGTGCAAAACCGCTTCAAGACATTAACATGCAATAAATTAATCTTTTGAAAATATTGCATCATACTTCATTATTTATCTGAGCACTGACCTCTATTCCCTACGAAACAACATAAACAAACTGGCATCAACTGGAACAAGGCATTTTGAGGGCGTTTAAGTCTTTTAAGTGACATAGATCCATTTTAGGAAAGAATAAGCATGTGTTTGGTTGTATCATATCTTACTTAAAATGTTATAATTTTGTAACTTTCTATTATTATTTATTATTATTAAAATTATTTTATTATTATTCTTAATAATAATAATAATAATAATAATAATAATAATAATAATAATAATAATAATAATAATAATAATAATAATAATAATAATAACAACAACAAATAATGATAATAATAATAACGTCAAGTGTATGTGTGTGTTATATATTTAATTTATCTCCAACCTAATTATCATTATTATACCAAATGTCACTAGTAAACAAAGATTTATTAAGAAATAGTGATAGCAATCAAGATCTAAATAACTTCTTTTAAGGAAAAGAAAGAAAAAAATGTAAGGCGCATAATTGTTTAAGACATTGACGTTAGTTATGGCAGTGAAATTGGAGAAGAAAAAGGTCATCTTCGGGTTTAATCGTTCTTTTCGCTCTCTTCAGAAAAACAAAAAGAAGTAAGAAAGAAAAATGGGTAAACAAGAAAAAAGAGAAATCCACCATTGATGTATAATTGTTTTTCTTTTTCTCTACAACAAAAAAAATTCTCGTATACACATGATTGAATATAATAAATAATGAGCAAAGAACAAAGTGGAGTTATAAAGGCATGGGAAGCCACAATACGCAAAACTCAGGCCGCGAAAAAGCGAGCAAACAGCATTTTCGGGACAATCTCCGTTGCCCATGCAGACGATGAAACCGAAGAAGATAATGACAATGCAACAAGTCCGCAATTAGAGCCTTACCATGCAGAGAAAATATTGCCAAATGGAGATTACTATACAGGCCAATGGTTCGATAACTTCCCGTGTGGACATGGAAAATATTTATGGACTGACGGATGTATGTACATAGGTGAATGGAATAAAGGTAAGACAATGGGAAGAGGAAAATTTAGCTGGCCATCTGGAGCGGCGTATGAAGGAGAATTCAAGAGTGGATACATGGATGGGGTCGGGGTTTACACAGGGCCAAGTGGAGACACATATAAAGGCCAATGGGTTATGAACTTGAAACATGGACATGGCGTAAAATGCTTTGCGAATGGTGATGTTTACGATGGGGCATGGCGGAGAGGGTTGCAAGAAGGCCATGGTAAATACCAGTGGACAAATGGGAATTATTATAATGGGGAATGGAAGAATGGAACAATTTGTGGGAAAGGCAAATTTGTGTGGAACGATGGAAATAGGTATTCTTTAATGAACATTACAATTATTTTCCAATTAAAAATTGATGAATATGTGAAGGTATTAGTGTATTTGGAGGTGGATCGAAGAAATCAGTGATTTTAGAATTTGTCAGATTTTTTCAGCTTTTAGGGGCAAGTCCAATCCCATTTTGGAGAATTCTTCAAAATGGTGTATTCTCAAAATAGGTTTTCCCTTTTATACTTTTTTTGTTATTTAGAATATATGTGATGTAAAGAAATTAATACAGTAATGATAAATTAATATTAATTTATGGGAATCCGAAATAGAAAATGAAAAATGAGGAAGGTGATTGGAGCAAAAACATTATAGATCTTGCAAAATAGAGTTTGAGAAATAGAAAGTGATTGGACTTGCTGTAAGAAACCATTAGATCTTAGTGTTTTTGAACTTTTATCTTATCCAAATGGGCCAACAATCAAAACTATACTTTGTCATGATGTCCTTTGCTTTTAGGCCAAAAACATTATTTCGGACTTTCATTTTTGTGCGTTCCAATTTATTGCACATTTCTAAAAGTTTGTGCTCATTTATTTTCGAATTTTAACCCTTGTTACCTAGACTATTTATACGCTTTTAAGACACTCAATTTTGAGTCTCTTCCAATTTCTAATTTCAAAATGAATTTTCGGAACTAGCTTTAGTTAATGCAAGTTCTAAGGTTTTTTTCAAGTTTTACAGAATCCTGATCGTTATTTTTTAATGTAGCTTTTTATTATCTTTTGCTGCATCCCAAGTTTATATTTTTCGATATAAACAGGTATGAGGGAAATTGGGAAGACAGAATGCCAAAAGGAAGCGGAACTTTCAAATGGCCAGATGGGAGCTTTTATGTGGGAAACTGGAGCAAAGATCCAAGTGAACAAAATGGGACTTATTACCCATCTAGTACAAGCCAAGACAATGGTAATCTTGAATTCGATCCACAAGATGTTTACAGAATCCATTTGAGTGAAACTCAAATATGTCCTAGTGAGAAGGTTATAATAATGCCGTCGCAAAAACGACTTGCCGTTTGGCATTCGACAAAGGGGATGGAACGGAGAAGATTGTCGGTTGATAGGGTAAGTGTAGGGGTGGAAAGGGCACATGATAAAATGAACTTGTGGGAAGGAGAAGATGAGCATGATGTGATATATGGTAGACCTCTTGAGGCTAATTTGTTAAGCTTGAATTTGGAAGTAGGGTTTCCCAAACACATTCCAATAAAAGTACCTAAAAATGTGAAGAGACAAGGAGACACAATTTGCAAAGGTCATAAAAACTACGAGCTTATGCTCAATTTGCAGCTAGGAATAAGGTATTTATATTTCTATGATGAAGGATTTTAATAAATTGTATTGGTTTATAGATTAATTAAATTTATAAAATAAAAAACTAAGCTGGTATTCGCCACCTTCAATGGCTTCCCTCAATCCCTAAAAATGACTAAAATACCATGAGTAATAAATCATTTATTATCTTTTGTAGCATAGCTTTCGCGACAAATAACATGATTTTGTTATGAATACTGTAATGTCTAGTTTGGTTGGTGGAATGGAATAGAATAGAAAATTAATGAAAAACGTTAATTATGATGCATGAGTCCGACGTTAGAGGGAATAGCTCTTCCTAATTTCTATGGGTATCACGGAATAACAATTCCTTTATTTCAAAGAAGAATAGCTATTCCGTGATTGCCATGGAAATTAGAAAGAGTTATTTCCTCCGACGTTGGACTCATGACATTTTTACATTTATTTCCTATTGTATTTCATTTCGGCAACTAAACGAGTCCTGGCAGTCTAGAAAAGGTAGCATTCATGATGATTACAGTTAAACAGGGGCGGCGCCGAGGGGGGTCGTGGAGGGTCAGCTGACCCTCCAACCGCCGAAAATCATCCATAGTAGGATGCTTGAAGCGTTAACCAACCCTACAACTTAGGGTTCTGAGAGCAATTTGTCCCATTTGTTCTAAGGAAGATGAAGTCAATATTTGAGCTTTTGACTATTACTTTCTAAATTAGCCCATGTATGGGCCAGGTTGAAATCAATAATGAAGGGTCCAGATATCCTATTATATACTTTAATATTATACAATATTTTTCTCTAATAAATTTTAGGTGCGTCTTTCATTATACGTGTAGAATCACTAGCTTTCTTTTTCATATACTTCTATTATCATTACATTGATTATATTTTTTTTATTTGTTTATGCAGTTTATTGTTAATAATTTTTTATCAAGTCATAAATTTCTATTGTTGACGTTTAACATTTATCATGGTGTTTTAAAATTAAGAGTCAATTTTGCCCCTCCATCAGCGGACTGCTGGCACCGCCACTATAGTTAAACATCGTCGCGATATGTTAATTAATGCCGAATCCACGATTGGACGTACATTTTGAACTCCCAATCCTATAGTTGGGGTTTCTTTTGACAAAAGCCAATCTACTTGGTCCAGTTTTTTTAAAACCAAGCCTTTTTAAAGGGTATTTAATATTTTAGTCATTTTCATGGGTGGCATGCTTTAAGACAGTAAGAAAACCAAGGATATATAGCTTTGAAAAACACAAATGTGATGTGGATATTGTGGATTAAATATATAGGCATTCAGTAGGAAGGCCAGCTCCAGTAGTATCCCTTGATTTGAAGGCATCAGCTTTCGATCCCAAAGAAAAAATATGGACAAGATTTCCACCAGAAGGAAGTAAGCATACTCCCCCTCATCAATCTTCAGAATTTAAATGGAAGGACTATTGCCCATTAGTTTTCAGGTATAATAATAATAATTATTATTATTGCAACTATAAATAAAAAAAATAGGGTTTAAATGAATTGTTTGATTACAGAACACTGAGGAAGTTGTTCAAGGTTGATCCAGCAGACTACATGTTATCGATATGTGGAAACGATGCGCTTCGTGAGCTTTCGTCTCCTGGAAAAAGTGGTAGCTTCTTTTATTTGACTAACGATGATCGATATATGATCAAAACTATGAAGAAAGCTGAAGCCAAAGTAGGTTCTATTCGTTTTTTTCATAAGTTTTATTCAAAGTTTAACATAATATTGTTGATGTTTGATAATGGGTGCATGCAGGTGCTTATAAGAATGTTATCAGCGTATTTCAATCATGTTAAGGCGTTCGAAAATACACTTGTTACCAAATTCTTTGGTTTGCATTGCGTCAAATTATTAAATGGCCCCGTCCAGAAGAAGGTGTATACATCTTTTTTTTTGTATTCCTTTTACTGCTATATATATATATATATATATAATATTATTATTATTATACCTTAATTTAAAAAGAATAATACTGCTTAACTTTTTCTTAAATATATATCATTTCAAGTAGAAGAGCATAACTTTAGGGTAGAGTTGAGTACCGAAGCTACAAAAAACGTTAGATTAAGCAGCAATAACAACTTTCGCAGCCAAATATAATTCATTAATTATCATGGAAAATATCGAATTTGCTGCCAAAAAAACACGTTTACCAAAATTGTACAGAATTTGGGTTGCAAAACACTCATTCTACATTCTATAGCATCATACAACATCTATTTGATTTCTACTACACAAGCTTTTTTGGCAATAACTTTTGAGCATTGCTGCTAAAGATAGCTTTTTGATGACTTTTGAACTTTGTTGCTAAATTAGCTTTTTTGCATCGACTTTGAAGTGCCCTTGCTATGAGCTTCTTAGCAACAACATTTAGATATTGTTGTGAGCCTTTTTTTCCTACAAATTTTGAAAATTTGTGCTAAATGAGCATTCTCAGCAACAATAGTATAGTTACTATAAAATCGTGATTGTGTTTATAACAAAATTTTGCTTCTTAATTTACTTTTGGCAGGTACTTTTGGATTATTTTGTAATAAATTCATTTTTGGCACCATTTTGTGGCTAAATCTTGTATTTCTTGTAGTTATTTGTTATGCACAAAACTACATATTATTTTTAATTGATTTGGCATAAAATTTAAAGTCAAAAAATCAAATTGGGTATAAATTTTTCTAGACTTGCCAAATATTCATACTATGCATACCATGAACTAAGAAATGAATGTAAATTTACAAAAGGAGTCAAATTCCATTCATAAACTGCAGGTACGATTCATTATAATGGGGAATCTGTTCTGCTCAGAGTACATTATACATAGACGTTTCGATTTGAAAGGATCGTCTCTTGGTCGCATCACTGATAAACCTGAATCTGAGATTGAAGCTACTACTATTCTTAAAGACTTGGATCTTAATTTTATTTTCAGATTACAAAAAGCTTGGTTCCAGGAGTTCTTCAGGTACTTTTTATATTTTAATTTCTTAATTTTATTCCTTCTGCCATGTTGGATTTTTAAAGTTTGAGTAACCATTAAACCATATAAGTGATTTAATTGAGCCAGTTAGTGTGGATCTCCATTGATATGTTGTTCTTTAAATGCGAAAAGAATCATTACCCATTGAACTTGACAATGTTAACAGCGCCACAAGTTAGTTTGTTTAAAGTTTTGATGCATCAATGGTTACCTAAACTTGTCCAGGTTTTTGCGACAAGTTCAGGTTTCTATTGATACATTAAGCATTGTTTAAATAAAGTTGAGCTTAGAAAATTCTAGCCATATTTATTAAAAAGTTAAAAATAAAAAAAGAAAAGAAAAACCAACAAAACAGTCTATTTCTTGCAAGCACGGTGGGCTGTCCCTTTTGAGTTCTTCTTTTGATCCTGCACAAAGAAAGGAACATCCACGTTATGCTCATGATGATGACTATCCTCCAAATTAAGAATAGTCTCGCTCCGCGAAGAACTATTTCCGGGTTGAGAGGGTCTTGAGACCGAGGTACCCATGATAGGAATAGGGCTTGAAACATTCCCTTGAAAAAGTTACACATCTAAATCAATCCCATATGGATTAGAGAGATGAAACTCATGAGAGCACCCAATAGCAAGATGTTGTTTCCTTTCTTCCAAACTCAGTTGACGTTGCTGCCTATCCTCATAAGACTCACATAAATCAACTCATCTCGAACGTTCCCTAACCCCTTCTTGATTTTCTTGATTGAAAGAAGGGATCATATCTTGACCTGTTACGGGATTCCGTCCACATGATCATTAATGGCTTCCTCTTCATAAAACTCTCAAGCTCTAGCATAAAAGGATGCTCGGAAAGGAGCTTTGTGTTGTTGGATATTTTTCCCTTTCATGATCTTTAGAAGAGTTTGACGTCCCCTCTTTGTCACACATACTTTCCCTTGAAGCACCACTACAAAAAATATTGGCTTTTTGGGACGGCCAAAATCTCCCAAAAGAACAAAATATCGTCCTCAGGATTTTCGGAGATGTTTTTCTCATCCTCAATAATCGTGAATAATACCCAAGTCTATGGGGAACAAAAATCAGTTATCGTCCTCGTCTTTGGCACATTTCTCGTCTCTAAGAATAGAGACAATTCCGTCACTGAAATTAGTGACAATTGTTGTCCTATGCAAAGAGGAAAACTTTTGTCTCTTATTATACATGATAATTATTTATCAACAAAGACACAATTTCCATCCCTATATATAGGGGACGAGTTTTATTCCTACTTTCAAGGACAATTAATTGTTCTCAATTAGAAGATTGATGTTGTCACTATAAAAAAGATTTTATTGAGAAATATTTGGATTGAAGGGATCTTTCTCTGTCTATCTATCTATC
>CATIWQ010033670.1:0-25356 GCA_949673415.1 Euphorbia schlechtendalii
TCAAATAATATTAATTATCCAATATTTTCGGGGTAAATAATAAATAAAAAAATACAATTAATATTTAAATACGGATCCGGGTCCGGATCCGGGTTTCATTACCCGGACCCGGACCCGGATCCGTTTCCTGGACCCGGACCCGGACCCGGACCCGGACCCGAATCCGACGGGTCCAAAAAATCGAGATCCGGACCCTAAAAAACGGATCCGGATCCACGGATCCGGACCGGGTCCGGGATCCGTTGCCATCCCTAGATGGGGTTAATGCATTAATCAAAATGGGTTAGTTGTCCATATCAGTGGAGCTAATGCCAGATGGGAGACATATTTTAGGAGTCGTACAATTAGGTACGCATGTCTCGAGAAAGAAAACTCAAATGGACTAGCAATTGCATGGAATGAAAATGGACGGGTTCTAACCATGGTCATTTATTATAGCTTGACCTGCTATAGCAAGGGTTATAATGAATGAAATATGGATTCTACCTACTAAGGAAAATTGGTTGGACCAGTTTTCTCGAATTTAAATAGAAGGGGCTATTTGAATGTTGAGAAAATAGTACGAATTATGTTTTTAATTAAAGACCTTATATTAAATGCATGTACATATACTAATGTCTAAAAAAATTCTATCTCATATCTAGGTTGAACAATGAATCCGAACATAAACCTTTGCTCAATTCTTGACAACAAATTAGATGGTTCAAACTTTACTAATTAGTTCATGGCGGTGAGGATAGTCCTCAAATTCGAAAGGAAAGCTTATGTTCTAAATGAGCCCCTCCTTGATCAGCCTGATGTTGAAAATGATGCCAATAAACATGGGGTATGGGAGAAGCACACAAAAGATCATAAAATAGTGGCATGTATAATACTGGCAACCATGACATTCTGAGCTTCAGAAACAACATGAGAGCATGGACCTCGTAACCATGATTCTCCATCTTCGTGAGCTCTTTTTAGAGCTTACTTGATCCAAGAGATTTGATATATCAAAAATCATATTCGAAATGAAGATGCAAGCTGGCACTTCAGCACCATAGCATGCTCTTAAACTACTGGGTTATACAGAGAAGTTGACTCGACTGGGTTTTGTGATACATCATGAATTATGTGTGGATCTGATTCTTTCCTCATTAATTGATATTTATTCACAACTTGTGACTAATTATTATATGAACAAGATCGAAGCCACACTGCCCGAGTTGGTCGACATGCTGAAAATGGTAGAGCTTAAGATTTGAAAGGATCCAAAGGTTTTAGTTTTGGTTGAAAAAACCAAACCTTCCAAGGGTGGGTCCCATTTTGGGAAGGGTCTGAGTGCTAAGAAGAAAATTAGTAAGAAGAAAAGTAAGAAAGGAACTGCAAATGTTTGCTTTTGATGTGTCAAGGCCGGCCACTAGAAGAAGGATTGCAAGGTTCAGATTTCTGAACAAGTGAAGAAGAGGCAAAGTGAGGCATCTACTTCAGGTATGTTCATGATAGAGAGTTTCTCTACAGTTCCCTATGAGTCTACTTGGGTATTAGATACTAGTTGTTGTACTCATAGCTAAACTTTTATGCAGGGATTATAGAATAATAGGTGGTTTGCAAAGAGGGAAATGGATTTAAGAGCTAGAAATGGAGCACGGGTTACTGCAACAGCAATACGGACATATATCCTTCGTTTGCCTAATTGCCTAGTTTTAATTTTGAACAATTACTATTATATTCATGTTATCACTAAGAATATTATTTTTGTTACGCTTTTAGCAACAGTGGGATTTGAAATTTTATTTTCTAATAATAAATGTCAAATTCAACGTGATATTATTCTTTATGCTTGTGGAATATATATGGATGGAATTTACGTTCTAGTTACTAAAACTAAAATTCTAAATATGAACATTATTAAGAAATCAAGATTGGATAATGAGAAATCTTTGTACTTATGGCACTGTCGTCTAGGCCATATAAATAAGATTCACTTAACTAAGTTACACAAATGTGGAGACTTAGGCCCAATGGAATGGGAATCATATAGTGCGTGCGAACCTTGTTTAAGAGGGAAGATGACTAAGAAGCCTTTCAAAGGAAAGGGTCAACGTGCCCCTAGTGCTTTGGAAATAATACATTTCGATGTATGTGGTGTAATGATTGTTAAGACACATGAGGGTTTTTTCTACTTCATAACCTTTATCGACTATTTCAAACGATATGGTTATCTATACCTTATGAGGCACAAGTTCCAAAGTTTTGGGAAGTTCAAAGAGTTCATAACTGAAGTAGAGAAACAGCTTGGGAAAAGTATCAAGACCCTTTGGTCTGATCGAGGTGGTGAATACTTAAGCTAAGAGTTTCAAGACTATCTAAGGGATAATGGTATGTTATCCTAATGGGCACCTCCTTATACACCCCAACAAAATGGAGTGTCAGAAAGGAGAAATCAAACCCTACTTGATATGGTTCGGTCCATGATGAGCCAAGTAAAATTCAATAGATCCTTTTAGGGTTATGCACTTGAGAACACAGTTTATATTCTAAATAGAGTGTCCTCTAGATTAGTTTATCAAACTCTATACGAATTATGGTATGGTAAGAAACCCGCTCTCTCTAACTTGAGAGTTTGGGGATGTCTTACTTACATAAAGAGGACGGGTTCAGATAAGTTGGGTGCTAAGCTTGACAGGTGTCTATTTGTAGGTTACCGTAAGGAGACTATAGGGTATATCTTCTTCAATCCCAAGGAACAAAAAGTCCTTATTTCCAGAAATGCTTAATTCCTCGAGAAGGAGCATATACTTGCGAAAGCTAGTGGGAGAATTCTTGAGTTAGGCACTCAAGAAGATCAAATAGACAATCAACTAATTATACCTACACATGTTACACAAGATAGTGTAAGCATGGAATAGCCTACAATAACACCAACATTGCGTAGGTCAGACAGGGCTCCAATCGCTCCCGAGCGATACGGGTTTCTCATCACTGATGATAAATATCTCTTCCTTAAGGAAGATGATGAGCCCAAGACTTACAAGGAGGTAATGGAAGGCTCAGAATCTGACAAATGGCTTACAGCCATGAGGTTAGAGATGGACTCCATGTATGAAAATCAAGTCTTGAGCTTGATTGATACTCCAAGTGGGATTAGACCCATAGGATGCAAGTGGGTTTTCAAGAAGAAAACTGACATGGACGGTAACATAGTTACCTATAAAGCAAGTTTGGTTTCAAAAGGGTATAGTAAAAAAGAAGGCATTTACTATGAGGAAACCTTTTCACCAGTGGCTATGCTAAAGTCTATCAGGATATTCCTTGCCATCATCACTCATTACAATTATGAGATTTGATAGATGGATATGAAGATAACATTCCTTAATGGGAATCTACACTGGGATGTGTTTATGGCACAACCCGAGGGTTTTACATCCAAGGATGGCTAGAAGGCATGCAAGTTGTAGAAGTCCATTTATGGACTTAAGCAAGCATCAAGGAGTTTGAATATTATGTTTGACGAGACAAGCCGAGAAATTGGTTTTTTGTCAAACGCTAATGACCCCTGTGTATATAAAAAGGCTAGTGGGAGTGCGATTATTTTCCTTGCATTATATATCAATGACATATTACAGATAGGAAACGGTTTTCCTTTTCTTTAGACAATTTTTCATGTTTGTGAAAGAATTTCTCCATGACCTTGGAAAACCTACTTTTATACTTGGTATAAAGATCTACAGAGAGAGATCTAGAAGGTTGCTAGGTCTTTCGTAAAGTACATACATAGATATGGTTTTGGCTAGATTTAACCTTCAAAAGTCAAGAAAGAAAGGGTTATCTTCCAATGTCTCACAGGATTAACTTTTTTAAATCTGAGTGTCTGAAAACATAAGAGGAGAGACTGCGCATGAATGGAATACCCTATGCCTCAGTAATAAGATCCATTATGTATGCTATACACTCGGCATGCGTCTCACATGCATTGAGCATCATGAGCAGATTTCAATCTGATCCAGGTGAGAAGCACTGTATGGCCATTAAAACTATCCTTAAGTACTTACGTAGGATTACGAATATGTTTTTAGTAAATGGAGAAGGTGATCTCACTTTGAAGGATACACCAACACCAGTTTTCATTCTAACAGGGATGATTATAAGTCCCAATCAGGGTATGTGTTTATGTTAAACAGAGTGGCAGTTGTTTGGAATAGTTTTAAACAAGATACAACTGCCGATTCAACCATGGAATCTAAGTATTTAGATGCTTCAAAAGAAGCTAAACAAGCTGTCTATCTTAAGGGATTTATTGGTGATCTCTATGTGGTGCTAGCATTGTAAATCCTATAGCGGTCTATTGCGTTAATATTCACCACTTTTCTACTGAAAGTTTAATCAATAATGGTTCTAAAATCTCGTAAACTGTTGGCTATTCACTGCGCCAAAAACTTGTTCACAAATAAATGTAAGTGTTGTCAATATTTCCTATCACATAGAAAAATGATGATAATTCAAGTATACAGTTGCAATGTAATTTTAAAAGATATCAAACCCACAGGGAAGGAACCAGGTCTAAAGATATGGAAGGGAAAGATAAAAATAAGGAAATAAAAAAAATTAATATTTTTGGGTAGTAAGATTAGAACGAATAGTTGAGAAAATATAGATGTGGAAGATTAGAAACTCTAAGCGTAGAGATTTTTCATTACGAACAAGTATAGCGGAGAAAACATGCAAGTTTAACAAAGATGTTTCAATTCTCTAGATTATCTAACAAACTCGGTTCAAAATACTTAGATATTCAATGATTCACCATAGAGCAACACATGAAATGACTTTTCTAAGTCTAGCGCAAATGAATAAAGATAATTATGAAACCTGGACAACATCAATACTATGCTTAGTACGGGTCGCTGTCACATAGCCACATTTTGCAAGTTACCATTCCAAAAATGTTGGCTCACTAAACAGTGTTATATCATAGATCTAGTGATTATATACGATATCGTTAACCCCGAAACTACTCTTAAAATTAACTCCAACGCATATAACTTGATTAATAAAAAAGACTTAGTACGAAATACGCAATATGACACATAGACATATCATAAACTTCGAAATAGAAAGTATAAGTAGAAAGCAAAGCAAAGTTGTAAGGTATGCAAGTGAAAGCTAAAGTTGATCAAATCGTAGCCACACTATAATGGGAGTCATCAATTCCCGCAATTCCTGCATCTGCTTTGAATTCGGTCTCGGCTCATACAGAACCTCCGCTAGGATGCTATTCTTTGAGAATATCGAACAAATGAATATTGAAGAATGAAAACTTTAATTGATAAGTGATTTGCAAGTACACTTGTACAACAATCGCTCGAATAGGTAGAGAAATCTAGTGATCAAAACAAGGATTCGAATCACTTAAACATTTTCTCGCTAACACTTTGGAACGTAGCGATTCTAACTACACACAAACTATATCTCTCACTTTTTCTAATTCTACTACCACCTTTGCACTCTGGTGTTGCACGAAATTTGTGAGGAAATGAAGCCCTATTTATAGAGTTCGAAGGGTTGCGTCTATCCAAATCAAGAGTCACATCCATTGGTGAAAGATTGCATCTCTTCAATGTGATTGGTTGGGAAGCTTTGATTCAATCCACAATGGATAGGCACCTTTTCATGATTGGTTGACTCCTGATAAGTGTCTTTTCATTGCCAGTTGATGGCGGTTGATCATGCTTATCTAGTGGTTGGTAGTTAAGAAGATAATACCAGAAAACCATCCAAGTCGCGATCGTGATATGTGATTCCCGACTGTGAACCTTTGATTGGCAGACTTCTGTTTTTTAAGTGAACAGGTCATGACCGCGAGGTATTGTCGCAACCGTGAATTGAGTTTTCTTCAAAAATATCCTTGTAACTTCACCGATCTTTGACAGCTTCGATTCTAAGCCAAATCTTTAAGTTCCACGCATCTTTTTGCACCTTTTTCACTCTTTTTTCATAGAATTCCATTTTAGCTCATTTTACTCCCAAGATTTACCTTGAATTTGCATTTGCATAAAAATCAACTACATACCACGTGAAATCTTTTATATGAAGTATAAAAATGACTTAAATTATAGTGTTTATTGTGTAAAATTATAACGATAATAAGTGTAATTACACACTTATCACTATATCCACTCTAATTTGGTCCATAATAGTGTTAGATAAATCAATATCGATGAGAATTCTAGCGTAGTCACCAAATTCACCCTCTAGAGTATTACGATCAAATCTAATCGGAACCCCAATTACCCTAGCAACACATGAAAGGAGTCTTTTATCCCAAAATTCCCATGAAAGATTGAATAATCGGATCCATACCTACGCAGTAGTCTGTTTATGCTTTGTAAGATCAAAGCCCATTTCCATACTGAGAAACGCATAATTCCAGGTTTGAGATTAAGATTTCCTATGGTCCAGACCTTCTTTAGAGCTTCTTTCAAGGGCATGATAATTCAATTTAGCCTTTAGGTCTGACTGCTTCCATGGTTTATCTCCTTTAGACTAGGATAATCTGCCGACAGCTGAGAATTGACAAGAAGAAATTATGTCTTGGTAGAATTCTGATGGAATTCGGATAGATTTGTAACCATTCCTAGCATCAAGAAAGCTTGGCAATGCCATGTTCCCGTTATTGTTATCATCGGTAGGGATTTCAGAGGCTTCCCTATGAGAAATAATCATGGTATAAGATGGAGATTCTTTAGTTGCTGCCATGCTCGAGTTCTCTTGCCCAAAGAATTGTAGTCTGACCTGTCATGAGATTACATTGAACACTACCGTTAGGGCTTCTTGAAGTTTCACCCGCAAAAGCAAACATGGTTTGGTGAGTTGTTGGCTTGTCATGCTGGTTGCAGTAGAAAGAAAGCAACGGATCCATCAAGAAAGATCTTTTGAAAATAAATGAAAATAAAGAAATCACAAAGAAAAGGATAGGAAAGAAAGAAGACGAAGAAAGTAGCGAAATCCAAGAGAGATTCAGAGAAAAGATCATTGAGATCCGGCAGGAATTAATTCCAAGCGAAAGAAATCTCTAAACCCTAGTAGAGACATAGTCGAGAGCCTTTCGTATTAGAAATTTAAGTTCAAACAATAGCCCATCCAAATTTTGATAACTTATGTATGTTTCAATTCTTAGGATCAATTTAGAATTACTTAATAATTCAAGAAGTTGTTATCGATAAAAATTAGTTAAATCGTATAATAACGGCTTTTGGATTTGGAAAAATGAAATCAATCATACCTTTCATTAATTAATTTTTTTCACACGGACTAATCCATTAAGGAGAGAGTTTATCAATAATTTAAGTACCATAGAGCCATGAAAGCTGCCACCATCCCCAACCCTAGCCACCACCCGATCCCAACCTCATCCACCTACCACCACCACAAGAACACATTCCACCTCCACTGCCACCACCCTCAAACCACCAACAAATCATATGATGACCACGATATCAATCGTCAATCGAAAGAGAACCCCCATGAAACCTCTTACACCGGAACTAACAATTGGTGTTTTCACCCCTCACCAAACCAAGCCGATATGGTCTGATCACCCGACAAACTATACTTTGAGAACTTTCCTAATTTATATGATTCAATGGCTATAAAGAAGATTTTTGCATAATATAGAGTGCAAGGATTGGTGTATGTTGCAAGTAGAAGGAATGCTAGGAACCTCAATTTCAAGTTTATTAGTGTGGAAGGATCACTTCCCACCCATGAAGTTCTTTATAGGCTCAACTTGGTTTAGATTGGGACAATTAGGCTCCGTGATTTCAAAGCTAGGTTCTTCAGAAATAGCCAATCTATTGCACAGGGGAAGACTCGGAAATTAGTGCCCATTAAAACTAAGGTTTTTAGCAATTCACCTTGTGACGAGAGATCATATGCTGCAGTGGTGAATGTCAATTGTGAGTCAATCAAGAATCCAGACAACCATAACCATCAACATTAGGGAAGTAATGGAGCGGGGAAAACTAATTCGGAAGTGAAGGTCCAAAGAGGTTCAAAGAGTTCGAGACTATCTAGTAGTAAAAGTTAGATAGAGATTTTTATCCCATCTAATCCATGGAAAGCGAAGGCATGTATGGTTTCGGTCAAGATCATTTCTAATATTTGAAACATATTTGAATTATTTTGTGAACATGGTTTCGATATTTCCATTGCAGCCCCAGTAGGGGGAAATCTTGTAATTTTCACCTTTATTTCGATTGAATTGATGCTTTGATTTGTTGATCATGATTGGGTTGTGTTGAATCATATTTTATCATCGATTGTGCATCTTTCTAATGAGTTTTTCACTTCCAAATGCATCATGTATTTGGATTAATGGGTATTTCCCTCGACATTTGTTTGTGAACGGGTAGTACGTGAATGGGTAGGTCATTTTGGGATAATTGTGGCTATTAATTTCAACTTTGATGAATCAGATAGGCTGGACGTAGTATCGTTTTTATTGTCAGTTCCCATGGGAACTACGATCTGTAACCTTTTGATATCAACTAGGGATGACGAGGTAACGGTTTACACCAATTTTCTCCAAGGGGTGGGCTACTAATAGTGTAACGACAAGAATTCTATTGTAAGTGAAGTTGACGATTCATCATCAGGCTCGGAATCATCATCTGTGGTATGATTAGCTTCTCTTTTAACTAAAGAGGGCTCGATCAAACTTCATACGGACTGTGTACAAAAGAGTGGCGGAGTTGCGGAGGTTGCAATGTCTAGGATTGGAGAGGAGAGTGACGGAGTGATGCAGGAGCGGCAGGTTGAAAGTAATTCAGCCCAGGGAACTTCTAACTCATCAAGACCGAATGTAGAGAACATAAATAGGGTTGTTCTTCGGAGGGAGGAGTCTAGCTCGATGGAAAAGGAGAGGACGTTTTAGTTTTTTGAATTGGAGATGAGCTCGGGTTGTTCAAAGAATGTGATGAATGCTGTATGGTTGAGGTTCTTGAAAGATGATGAGATCGTGTTTCTTCGAGGTTTGTCAATATTTTTTATGTCGTTAAACTTCTTATGTTGGAATTGTCAGGGTGGAATTACTAACAGAGCAAAACACAGTTTTGTTAGAACTTGTATTAAGAGGTGGCATTTGGAAATATTGGTTTTAGTTGAAACAAATCGGTGAGTGTTTCGTATTTAATTATTCGAAAATTTTGGGGGCACTATGATTTTTTATTCCATTCTATATTGGTGCACGGTTTGTCAAGAGGTTTAGTCGTATCTTGGATTTCTCAGCTTCTTAATTGCACAATGGTTCATTCAGCAAAAAGATGGTGCTTTACATGTTGAATCTAATTTGATTGACATTCATTTTTTATGTTTACACAGTCCTTGCAATGTAGCTCTATGGTTTCAATTATGGCAATATCTCGCTCCATTGATTCATGAATTTTAACGGATAATTGTTTGTGGCGATTACAATGAAATCTTAAGTGGGAGTGATCATATGGGAAGAGAGGGGTTAACCTCTACTTCTATGATGGAATTCTAAGAATTCGTTAATGATTGTGTTCTATATGATGTGCCCTTGCATGGTAGAGATTATACTTGGTCCAATAGTTCATCATTTTCGAGAATAGACTGAGTTTTGTTAAGTTGTGATTTTTTAGATCTCTGGCCGAGACTTTATCTTATGATGGTAGACATAACCCTCTCAGACCACTTTTCAATTATATTTCGGTCTCATGCGATTCGAAGGGGTGGAAATAAGTTATTTTGTTCTCTTAATTGTTGGTGGGATAATGTTGATTTTTTACCTTTCTTGAAGGCGAAATGGAATCAATTAAAATCGAGGAATCCCAATAGTGACTTGGAATTTAAATTAGGATGATTGAGGAATTATATTTGGCAATGGCACGATGTGAACCTTGGGGGGGTAGACCGTCGAATTAAAGATTTGGAGAAGCGAGTACTCAAGCTCACATCTAGCTCGGTAGTTTGGCCGATTGATGTGTCCACTGGTTTGGATTTGCAAATGGCAAGATCCACACTGAATGTTCTCTGAAATAGCTTGGAAAATATTAGACATTATCAATCAAGGGTGACATGGACTGTATTAAGGGATAATAAAATGGACTTTCTTTCACCGTATGGTGTCGGCTCAATGGAGAGGGAATAGAATTAATCAATTGGAAATCAATCGAAGAATCATCTTGGAGTCGAATGCAATTGTTCTCAACATCTGTCAATTCTACATAGACTTTTTCTCTAATGGAATTGATGTTCCATTTGACTTACATGAGTTGCAATTCTGTATGATAGGCGAGTCAAATGCGACTATCCTTGAAGCGCCGTTTTCGGAGTTGAAAATTACGAATGCGGTTAGGGCATCTAACGAAGGAAAAGCGCCAGGATCGGATGCGTTCAGTTTCTTCTTTTACAGATGGTTTTGGGATGAGATGAAAATAGAAGTTCTTCAAGTTTTTGACCAATTTTTTGACTTAGCCAAATTACCCCGAATCCATCAAGACATCGTTCACAATTTTGATTCTGAAAGTGGTGGGGTAATCACTATTGAGTAATTTCAGATCGATAGCGCTTATCCATGGAATCTATAAAGTGGTGTCAAAAGTCCTGGCAAACAGATTGCAACCATTTCTACAAGATTTAATTTTAAAGAATTAGTTTGGATTTATCAAAAGTCCAAGTATTCACTAGTGCTCCTTTGTTGCATCAGAAATAATACACCAAATTCATCGGAGGCTAGAAGAGAAAGATTGCATCAAAAGATACAAGTCTTATAATGCATCAAAAGCTAGCTTTGTGTTGAAAGAGAAAGATTGCATCAAACGATACAAGTCTTATAAGCTAGAAGAACTGTCTCAAAGGCGAGTATCTCCAAGTTAGTAGCTAATTAAGGAAAAACTAATGCGGGATGTTTATTTCAAATAATTTGAGCAGCAATCGCAAGGAATCACATGATTCAACCATTTCCATGCCTTTGTATTCAATTCCACGACATCAAAAGATGTTGCACCTGAAAAAAAACTATTGATGTTGATAGCAAATAGACAAGGGTGCTTTTTCTCCTCTTTAGCATACAACAACTACTGGTGGGACCATCTCCTAAACAAACTCATATCAAGGCCTGATTGCGATATCTGAGCATTATTTTAACAAATTCAAATATCCTTGATTAATAATCTAACCATATCCTTAATCTCCTTTAGTGTTAATAGTTAATTCTCCAAGAGATAACTAGTAGAAATTCAGCAACAATCCATGATTATTGAAATCTTGCTAAGCCTATATAAGGGAGTATAGTTTAGTAGAGGAACTTGACGAAACAATATATAATCTAAAGAGCATTCAAGATATTTCAAATTCACTACTTAACTTACAAGCCTTAAAAAACGTTCATTTCAAATCTATTTGTAATAGAGTCTTACTAAAACAAATTCAGAAGCTCAAAACTCTTTCAATTCAATTTTTTAAACACTTCCTCTGTGATTGAGTAAGTGTGGGGGATCATAGATATAAGAAGGACAATACTTCTAGTATTGGTATTAGCTCTAAGCCTAGATATAATTGGAAGGTACTCTTATATTGGTAAAGCTCACAAGCTAAAGATTGTAGGACGATACGCCAATCAACAAAATCAGCTTTGTTATGGTTTTTTCTCCACCCAAAGAAGAATCACTAGTGAATTAAAGCTTGGACATTGATTCCAAGGTTGAGGAAGAACTAAGATAAAAAAATCTCATGTTTGCAATCTCTTTTCCTTATTGAATGTATGTTTACATTCTTAGTTATAAATTGTAAATAGATTAAACTTAAAAGAGACTGCGTCAGAGAACAGCTTTTGAGAAATCAAGAAAATCTAATTTACTCAAAAGGTGCGTTGAAAGCAAATTTCAGCAAAACCTTCAAAGAACGTGAAAGCGAGAAAAATAATCATTCACCCCTTCTGACTTCTTTTATCACCCTACTGGGTCCAACATATATTCATGTCAATTTATGTCCAATAAATAACAATAAGTTAAAATTACTTTAATTAGTTTAGTTTAGTTAAATTCTAATACATTTATATCTTAATTAATTATTGAATAAGGATATTATTTTGCTTAGCGGAGGATTTTCCGAGCTAATTTATTATGACAATGGTTCATTGTGGTAAGTTGAGACAAATGACATACACCGCTGCAGATTTTTTTCCTTCTCATATGCTTTATGCAGACGATATTCTTCTCTTTGGAGCAACAACGGTTTAAAATATGGAAATGGTAAAAGAGGTTTTTGATCGATATGGTAGCATCTCGGGGCAACGTGTTAATTGGAGCAAATCTTATATCTATTTTAGGGAATTGGTGAGCACAACGAGGGTATCAAGGCTAGCCAACATCACGGGAATTCTAATTGGCAAGCTCCCTTTTAATTATTTGTGTGTCCCTCTATTTCGAGGAGCACCAAGAGCTGCTAATCTTTGCGGAATTTTTGAAAAAATAGTGCTGAAATTCGCTAGATGGATGGGGAGTGCATTATCGATGTCGGGAAGAATTATTCTTGTTCAAACTGTTATTAATAGCTAGTTGCTTCACTCTTTCGTAATTTATAAATGGCCTAAAAATTTATTAAATCTGTTGGAAAAGGCAGCGAGGAATTTTATTTGGACGGGTTCAATTAACAAGAGGAAAATGGTGATAGCCCCATGGCTTAAATGCAAGCAGCCAACTAGCTGTGGAGGTCTGGGTTTAAAATTGGTAGTAGATTTGAATATTGCTATGTTGGGTAAACTTTCTTGGGGTTTGATAGAGTCTAAAACGAAGGCAACAAGGCTGCTGAGATCTCGTTTCCTTCCCAACTCTCAATAGTGAGGACACATACATAACTCAAGCATTTGGAAATCTATTCGGTCTGTTTTTGAAATTATTCATTCTCAATGCATTCTTCAACGACTGGATAGCAGAGATAAGATGATTTGGATGCCGGATAATAATGGGCCTTTCATGGTTAAAGTGTTTTACCATTGGCTTCAATAAGAGGAGCAACAAAATATTCGTTTCTCAAAGCTTTGGCAAAAAACAATTGCACCATCTCATTCTTTAGTAGCTTGGAAGGCTATTACTGGATACATTTCAATGCATGAAGTACTTCAACGAAAAGGTATGAATATGGTTTCAATTTGTGCACTTTGTTCTTGTAATAATGAAACGCTTGATCACCTTTTTTTCTCTTACTATTTTGCGAGACAATGTTGGAATGCATTGAGTTCTTTTTTTGGAAGAACAATTGACTTGAATGGGAGGCTGGTGGATGTAATGGATTCGGCAAGGACGAATCATTTCAATAGCCAAATACAAGTGCTATGGAATGTCGGGATTACAACCATCATTTGGTTATTGTGGCACGTGCAGAATAGATGTATTTTTGACAATATGCATCCCAATATTCATCACACTTTACATATGCTTTGGGCTGTTTTGCGCCGAACGGATAAGCTTGGAAGTGGCACCATGTGGAACTCAACAGTAGAAGTAAATATTTTGCAATTTCTCTCGATTCAGCCCCGTTACAGCAGGGCTCCCAAGGTCATTACTGTTCGCTGGTCACCCCCCCCCCCCCGAAAGATTGGGTTAAAGTTAACATGGACGCTTTGTCAATGGAAGCACCGGGAGAGTCGGGTTGCGGTGGCATTTTTAGAAATGATAATGGTGATGTGCTTCATTGTTTTGCGTTCTCAATAGGCGTCTCTCACTCCTTTATAGCTAAGTTAAGGGCTGCAATTTATGCAATTAATTTTGCTCATGATAAAGGTTGGCGCTATGTTTCGCTCGAAAGTGATTCGACGTATGTTGTTTTATTGCTCCGTAGTAAGCATATCGATGTTCCTTGGCTTGTTCGACAGGCCTTGAATGATTGTCTTGCTAAGATGAAAAATTTTACACTCATTGCAACGCACATATATAGAGAAAGGAATCGCATTGCAAATGCTCTAGCGACCTACGGTAGAATCATGGAGTCCATTGAGACTTGGGACTTTGTTCCGGATTTCTGTTTGCCATTCTTTTTCCATGATAGAATGAATAGAGTTAACTTTAGATTCAACTGGTTTAGTTGTTTTTGCTTGTTTTAGTGGGGGCTTCTTTTATTTGTAAAGGCCGACCACTAGTTTCGTTTTATGACACTTTATTCTTTTTTTCTTTTCGTTTTAATAAAATTTTAAGGGGGTTTTAAGGAGTGGGGAAGGGCAGCGTCCCCCCATAGTGTGGTCGTCAAGTTTCGCCCTTCGGTTAGTGTTACGTAAGCAGTGACTCACTGAGGGATGCACATCATCCTCGCTGTTTTCTTCCTGTCCCTAATGTTATTCAAAAAAAAATATTAATCAAATACATTATAATTAATAATAATAATAATAATAATAATAATAATAATAATAATAATAATAATTAGAAAAACAATGTAAATTAAGAACAATTAATCATAATAATAATAATTAGTGATAATACTCATTATAAATATA
Source organism: Euphorbia schlechtendalii (assembly GCA_949673415.1). NCBI lineage: Eukaryota > Viridiplantae > Streptophyta > Magnoliopsida > Malpighiales > Euphorbiaceae > Euphorbia > Euphorbia schlechtendalii. The sequence goes on from CATIWQ010033670.1 coordinate 14,489, forward strand.
ATTAAAAGATAATAGTAGTAATAATAACAGATATAACCAAATGAACTCTCAAGCTTTTATTATTATTATTATTGTTATTATTATTATTATTATTATTATTATTATTATTTTACACTGTTTGCTATCATAAATTTATTTATTTTATTAATAATAAATATTAATATCATTAATAAAATTATAAATTAACTTTTGAATAATAATAGTTAATATTAATAATATATAATATAATTAAAAATAAATTAATAACTAGATAATAATAATAATAATTAAAGTTAATAAAATACAAGTTAATAGCAATAAATATAATTCAAAATTAACAAACTATAATTTTTACTAGTTATTATTAAATAATATTTTTTAACTAATAATAACTATTATAAATATTATTTTTAATAGATTTTAACATTAATTATTATTATTAATAATAAATGTGCGTTTTAATAATAACAATAATATGAATTAATATAAGCTATTTACTAATATAAATAGGTGATTATTGAAATTAATTATATAACATATTACTTACAATTTATATTATTTATTAATAAAAATATCTAGTAATATAATAATTGATGTTTTTTGAATAAAATAATTTCCTCATTGATTTACAATAATAGAAAGGAAAAATCACCACCTCGTCCCACCCGAATTTGGACTTAGTTCTGTGACCTCTAGTATCACAGTTTCAGTCTCAACTAGTGGGCTAACACCTTTACCACATTATAAATGATGTTATTATTATTACTCTATTATTATTAATTACTTTGCATTCTTATTTTTTGTCAATATGAGTTAAAGTTAAAAATTGAGTGAAAGTTAGTAATTTCCATGTGTTGCACGCGCTAAAATTCACAAAAAAATTATTCTCGAAGTCTCCTTGGATGCTTGGTTGGAATCTGCAAAATAAGGTGTTGCTAAAGGGGACTTATTGTGTGAACGGTTTAGCCTCTTCGATGCTTAAGTTAGAAAAGAATTCAAAGGAGAATGTAAAGAATTTAGTTAGAAAGAATTGTGTACCTTTGATAGTAGAGGATCCCTTTGTATAGGGATTGGACCACTCCTAATCATGATAGAAGAGAGTGTCCATGTTGAGGAAGAATTCCTCTATAGGTCCGATTCTCTTAATAGATAGTAGAATCCGAAATAGACTCGTTTAATTTATTTGGAATGATATGGTGCCCTTGGCATTAAAGCCTAGCTCCTTCTACACAGCTTCAACAATCCAACACCATTGAGTGACCACATAAAGTGCACAAGCATGCCATCTACATGCTTAACGGTAAAGTACCGGATTATCAAAAGCTCCCTACAAGTGTGAGGAAGTTCTTTCAGATTTTTCATGACTTTTCTACCATGTGACTATGCGCCTATGCATTGATTTAGATTCAAAGCTAGTGATAGCTGCTTCTAGGTAAAGGTGTGCGCATGAGATGGTGTTATGTGTAAATAATCTAACGACGAAGAATAAATTGTCTTTTTAATATTTCATCACCTCTATAAAAGTGCAGTTTAACATTACTTCACCATTTTGCAACCTTAAGTTTTTAGAGCAATTCTCCGACAATTTCAAGCATTCTTCAAGACTTTCCTTCTCTTTCGATCAAATAAGCATCTTTTATTCGATGAGTTTCTTCTTTAGACTTTCATTTCTTTGTTTTTTTACTTGCATTTGCAACAATTTGTGTTTCCCTAGTTACAAAAATGCCATATCCTCCTACCTTCACCAGATCAGAGGGTGAATGCCCCCACCGAATGAGTGTTTCATTGTATATATAGACATAATGAGAAGTATTTTCTGGTTTCCTCTTCCCAAGTTGGTGGCAAAGCTACTACGGATCTAAGATATTTTTCTAGCTAAGTTACATCCCAACGCTTGGGATGACCTTGTGAGTCACCACAAACTTTGTTTTGATGCAGGTTTAAAATTTAGTACTACATCTTTCGGAAGATATGTAGCATCAAGAAAAATAAAGGTGATGGTCACTACCAGTTTGCTCAGCCACCCGACTTAGGATTCCATAGATTTGTTAACCATCTCTCCTCAAAGCACAATTTTAAAGGGTTTTACATTCAAGTGGACAAAATTCATCCTCTGTTTCCTACCGATCGATCCAACAAGAAACCGTGTAACCTTGTTACCAAGGCTCGTCGTGTTAATGATTCTAGGGTAGACTTCTTCAGGAGTCTTAAGCATTATAAATGGGAGCTTAATGCCACCTCTTGGGCTTTTATAATGGGTCATCATCTCTTGGTTCGCGACCTAGAGACAAGAGAAGTGATATACCTTGCTGGTCCAGATCCTTCGACTGTACTTACATACCTTTTTTATTTTTAATGTTTTTATAGGCATGTCTTCATTCACTGAACTTTAATCACAACTTCTACTTGCTAAGAAGGTAGCAAAGGAAAACAACCAAAAGAAGTCGGTTGAGATCAAGGTTACACCACTAGCGGGAGCCTAAACAACTATGAAGGAAACTGTTTGGGGGGACTAATAGGCATTTTATAGTAGGAATCTTCACTGAGCCTCCTCCCACGAATGGGAAGAAAACATCTCAGGTAATCCCTTTGGTCTAGTGAGTTGTATTTGATTCGCCTTTTTTGTGGTTTTTGACTTATACTTATTTTTGCGAATTGTAGGCGGAGATGCGTGAAGATGTGCGAGGATCCCATTCACATTCCCAGATCAACCACTATGCCCCCTCAATGTCATGTGTCAGATTAATGTTGGTTTGACTTTTCAAAGATATCTTTTATTCTAATTCTTCTCTCCCAAATCAAAATTTGACACGTAGAGTTTAGGTGGGCAAACTAATGCACTTGTATCATTTTTCAAGAGGTTAAGTGAAACTTTCAAAAGTTGATGACAACATTAGGAAGAAGTTGTCAAGTTGAGGGGGTTCTTGATGCATTTTCCCTGTAATTGATTTTCGTTATATACATTGTTATCAAAATTATTTTTTTTTAATTATTAGAATTTGTTTTAGTAATGAGTCAAATTAGTTTGTTGAAATTAATGTGTTAATTGCTAAGTATTCACTACAAAAAAATTTAACATATTGTGATGATTTTTTCCATTGTGCACAAGATTTCATCACAATAAATAATTTAATTGTGAAAATTTTATAATTTGTCATTGTTTTGATTTTCTTGTGACAAATTTAACATATGTCTCTATTAATATATAATTTCGTCACTACCATGTAGTTTTTTTTATGAAAGAAATATCGTCGTCTATTAATTTGGAGTAAAATTTTGTAGGAAATTTGGAGGGAAATTAATGTCAATTAGTGACGTCTTCATCGTTATCGTAGTGAACATTTTTATGGGATTTCGAATGAATCACCATTTAATATTAAAAATATGTTGAATTAAATTTTTTCATGTAATTTACTTTATAGTGACAACATCATTTTTGGTCATAATTTTAATTTGTTATTATGACGAGAATTGAAATATTGTCACTATTTGATAAACAAAAATAAGACAATTTAGTATATTCATAAAATATTTTTTGTATAATGACGCTATTATGTTTTTTCGTACATAATAATATGTTATATATATATATATATATATATATATATATATATATATATATATATATATATATATATATATATATATATATATATAGTAATTGTCACAATAATTAATTATTTGTTAACGACAATATATATCATCATGTAGATAATGTCTTTTGTGATTGTTTTATATGTCACTATTCAATAGAAAAAATTATATACAATTATTTAAATTACTTAGTTTTTTTATTTTAATGTGACAAGACGCATTTTTTGTGGATGACAATATCAATATAATGTAAATTGATGATAAGTGTATAATGGCATTATTTATAATATATTTTTTGATGGGAAATATATTTCCTATTTTAATAATACATAATATTACAACTTTGATTTTGTCATGATATATGTTGTGATTTAGTAATACATAATTTCTCTTACAGTTTTTTTCATACAGAAAAGTTTTATATAACATTAATAGCAACATGTCTATAAACAAATTAAACTTAATAATATATGGTAATAAATAACTATACGATTTGCTCGCTAGATTCTCAGTCAATTCTTAGGAATTTCTAATCCACTTGATAATGTATCCGGAGCTCTATCCAATCATTTGCATAAAAAATACATTCATTACGAGTTTGCCAAATCATCCATACCACATGAACCACATAACTTCTCCATAGTATTGCAATTTGTGGACTGAATTGTAGTTTAAGAGCTGTCATGATTACATCACAAATACTTCCAATATTGTTGCAAGATCTCCCAAATAAGGAGTTTATGCTTTCTCACATTGTTACTGATATCTTGCAACCCACAAATAAATGTGTAATTGTATTGTTATTTGAATTGCATAAAAGACAAAAAGAAATGATGACTAATCCTCTTCTTATAAGAGCATCGTATGTTGTCACGTAACCCAAAAAAAATACTCCAACAAATCAACGAGTTTGATGGTGGAATTAAGGCATCCCATAGCAGTCTCATATATTGATCCTCAACATGATTTGGCAAGAGAGCTTTTGCCAAGAGCTTGCCTGAGACAATTCCAGCACTACCATGTTTCCATTCTGCGCAATCCATGGAATCCCCACATCGTCTAACTGCATTTATTTGGGCTGCTAAGGCTTTCGAAAAACTTGGCAAATTTCTCGAACCCGAATCCAACAAATAATGACTTACAAGATTAGTCCCCCATTTGACGTTCAATTTGTGATGAATTTAGTTGCTCTGCAAGCGTTGGTTGTATCCATTCCGAATTCCGAAAAATCAGCCTTGTTGATGCCCTATAAAGAAGAAAATCTATGTTTGAATAAAGTTATAGACTGCCTTACAAGAAGTCCATATGCTAGAATTTATTATTGCACGTTTTGGAATCCTTACGATCAATATAAATATCAAACGAAAGAGCCTGAAAAAATCATCTTTGCAAGTGGTAATATTCCATGCCAATTTCCATAACATTTCCTTGTTCCAAATTTCGAGATTTTTAATTCCGAGAGCACCTTCTTTAACGATCATGGTGCATAATTTCCATGGAACATCAAATAACTTTTTTGAAACAATCAAACCCGACCAAATAAGATTTCTAGCCCTATTAGTGACAACACTTGCACCCAAAAATGCATCCAAATTTGTCCAATTTACTGCTTGACCCGACATCTTCCCCAATTTATTCAAAACCAAATTAATTTTAATGAAATTTGCAGCAGCAAATGCAATGAATAATAAAATATCATATAAATTTCTTTTCATAGAATTGCCATTTTATAGTTTTTTTAATAAGATTGGGGCCAGGATGAGAGGAGCGAGGGTGACATTAATCCGTCAGTGCATCCGCCGCTTATTAGCCCACACCCGGAAACGAGCCAAGATGAAACACCATGGGGACCGCCCTTCCCCACTCTAAACAATCAACTAAAATTTTATCATAATGAAGAAAAATGAAATACAAAAATGTTTGAGAGAGCAAAAAGACTGATCTAAATAACATCTATCTAAAATGATAGTTCATGAAGCCATTTGAATCATGAAACAAAAGCTTCGGCAAAAGTATAGTGCTTGATGCCATTCCATGAATGCCATTGAAATTCGTCTGTGATTTGCAAGCGCTTCAGCAACCATATTTTCTTCTCTAATGACATGGGTTACCAAAATATGCATATATTGGATACCTGTGAACAATCAGTCTAGGAAGCCCTAAGGAACCAAGGCACCCATTTGCTTCTAGTTCGAAAGAGATGTACCACGTATGCTGAGTCACTCTCGATTCATAGTTGGTTCCATCCCCTTGCCGCTGCCATCTTAATTGCGTGAATACCTACCTCCAACTCCGTAACAAAGGCAACAGTACTCTTCTTGTATAAAGAAAAACCCAAAAGAAACTTGGCGTTAGAATCTCTAAACACACCACGGCATTTCGATGGTCCCAATGCTCCCTCCATCGATGCGTTTATGTTGACTTTAAACCAGCCTTGTGGTGGCCGAATCCATTAAACCAGGATTGTTATAGGAGCCAGTTGCAATTGAGGAGTGAGATGTAGGTTTTGTAGGATCTTCAGCTCAACCACCGAATTCTAAATGTTGCCAAAACCCAAGCTGTCCATTCGATGTAAAATTTCCCAAAGGTGTTGAAATGTGATGTGAATGTTTGGATGTTTATCATCGAAGATGCATATATATCTTGTCCACTAAATAAGCCAAGTCACATTCACAATGATCGAGTTCCATAAGACCTGGATTTATGGGTTGAAGTGGAGGTTGCATGTATCGCTAATCAAGTCAGCAATCACTACCGTGCTCCCTATTATTCTGCCAAACAAGGACTGCACTGATATCCAAATTTCTTTTGCAACGTGATGAATGACAAAGAGATGGTTAAGGCCTCACATTGCTTATTACAAAGGCTGCACTTAGAAACAATGCTCAAACCATTTTGACGAAGTGCATCATGCATTGTAATGTAACCTTTAATCACTTCCCAACAAATCAACTAGTGTGAAGGTGTAATTGTTTTATGCCATATCTTCCTTGAGACTTGACACGGTTGACGTTGCGGCTATAGAATTTGATAGAACATTTTAACGATGAAAATACCATCGCTTGCCATTCTCTAAAAACTCATATATTCTAGCTCACCGGTGAAAACAACACTTCGAACTTCTAGATTTACAGATGCCATGAGAGAAGCCAGAAGAGCTCCTACCCAGTCACCATTCACCACATAATCTAACACCAAATCAGTCCTCTTTGCATGATAAGCCCTCGTTAAGTTTAATCTTGCTCCCATTAAAGGCGAAAGCCATTCTGAGTTCAAAAAATTCATCTTGGAATTTACACCGGGGAACCACACAATATTATCTCGAACTAAATCATAAGTTTCCCTCACCAAAGTCTAAATGCTAGAATTATTCAATCAATCACATGGAAAGTCATTGTTTATAAACCTTTTGGTTAAGATGGTAAAGAAATCTTTCTGGCAAGTAATTAATTCCCATCAAATTTCACTAGCATCGATTTATGTACATCCTCTAATTTCTTGACACCGATCCCTCCCATTGCGTACGATTTATTGCATGTAGACGTTGGGACCGTTACCAATTTTCTTTTATCAATACTCCCTGTCCAAATGAAATTGTGCATCGCGTGTTCAAGGTTTCTAATAAGGCCAGATGACCATTTGTAAAATGAATGACAAAGCGAGCTACCAATGACCGACTTAACAAACACCCATTTGCTTCTAGTGCGAAAGAGATGTACCACGTATGCTGAGTCACTCTCGATTCATAGTTGATTCCATCCCTTTGCCGCTGCCATTTTAGGAACCTTAGGTAGGGAATATGTGGCCATCAATCATTTAAGTTGGCACAAGGTTCCCAATAAGGAAATTCTATGGGTATATGTGAAGGTTAGTATTTTTTATGGGGATAAGCTTATTCTTCAATGTTTTATTTTTAGTTATATATTATATAAATTGCACCGAAACTTATAATTATTTTAGGCGAAGTACGATATCGATGAACAATAAAAAAATGGATAATGAAAACAATACGCTATGCTTGGAAGATGAATAAGTCCCGTATCAAGGAGAAACATTTCACTACTTATGATAATGATGTGGATAGGATGAAGAATAGGCCTGATGCCATTACAATTGAAGAGTTCGACGATTGCCTTACATATTGGAATGATCCGAAAGTCAAGATACATTTCAATGACTTAAAATCTATATTCCCTATGAATTTCCAATTTCAATTTATAACTTGTGCCACCAACGTAGGCCCAAGCTGAAAAAAATGTGGCTAATCAGAGGATGAATGTTAATCCACACACTATGGGCTCAACCAATTTTGCCCAAGTCAACCACCAATTGGTACTGTTACTTCTGATTTAGAGACACATTTATTAAGCTAATTTCGTTTCTACTAGAAATCAAAAAACAACGGGAAACAACCTTCAAAGGCTGAAATGTTTATTGTGACCCGTAAACAAAAACAAGGTTGTAATTACAAGTCAGAATCTGATGCAATAAATAGTAAAATTGTAAGTCCACGAGCTATAGTATTTATGATTTGTTTCTCAGTTAAGGGGCTATGGGATTTGTTTATGATTTGTTTCTTATTTATGTATTGGAACTCGAATGCATGCCAATACTTTAGTCCTTGGCTTGATTGCTAAATAACTGAAATGCCAAATTGTTGTTGTTATGTCCACTGTTTAATCAAACCTGAATTTGTTTCTAGCAATAACTGTATTGTAAATCTAGTTAATTATGTGTGAGCACTGGATTTTATACAAGCTTGCGCGTTCAATGATGATGGCTTTTCTGGATATTTATCCTCGAATCACATGATTTTCGACCATCCGACGGTCTTAAAATGGGAGTCTTCCTCGTTGCTTAAAAGGACTTTAATTTAAAAATTAACTAAAAAATATAAAAATGCACAAAAAAATCCAAAAAAAACCGTAGAAAACCGGATCCGGACTCGCCAGAAAGCCTAGAGAACCTCGCCAGGCCCCTGCTAGGCTCGCCAGGGGTCTGGCGAGCCTCACCAGACCCGTTGGCGAGGTTCGTTGGTCAAGCTGGCCAGCCTCACCAGCTCTTTGGCGAGGTTAGCCTGCCTCGCCAGCCTATCTGGCGTGGTCGCCAAACTTTTTGGCGACCCTGCCAAACTTTTTTGCCTTTTTTGGATTTTCTGGATTTTTCTATAAATAGTCAGACATGATTGAAGGGGGCCCGAAAATTCAGAGAAAAACGCTCTCTTTCAGACAAAGAAAAAACAATACAAACAATAATACTTTCTTTTCTTCTTTTTTCTTGGATCCAAAACATATTTGGATCCCAAATCTCTTCATCTTTTAATCTTTTTTTCCATCGGCTTTTCTTCTAAATATCCTCAGATATTCTCGGGTCCAAAACAAATTTAGTTTCCGAGTATGATTATCGTTTGGATAAATAAACACGTATTTTCCAATTAAATCACACTAAAATTACAAGAATTAAATGAAGATTTTTTTGGACTTTTACATCAACAATTTCACCTAACCTAAAGGACAAGGAGGACTTTCAAAGGCCGAACTGATACGTTGAAGTGGATTCATAACGCAAGGGTAAGCCTCTGAATTTCTAGAGTTGCGAATTTCATGCTTTCATCTACTTTCATCTTCTTCTGATTTTATTTGTGAACCTTGGAATTATTTTTTTTTATTAATTTTTTTGTATTAGAATACCCCCACGAAGGGAATAAAATATATTTCTAGATAACTGTCCTCACTACTTTGCCATGCGGTCATTTTCACTAATAAAATTGACAAACATACGTGTAAATAAAAATGAACTATTTTTATTTAAATTAACAACTTTAAAATCTTCGATGTTTTAATTAGGCCACATGGGCCTCGCTAAAATCAAATCGAACATATGTGATATCCCCTGTGCTAACCTTTGTGGATGCAGGTTAGATGTATGTTTAGGATTTTAATTTTCCTTCGGGTATCGCATTTTCATTTTTTGGGAAATGTAATTAATAGGGTAGCGGGCGGTTGCATCCCCTGATTTTTGGAAGCCTTGTAATTTTTATTTTCCACAATTACTTATCACTTTGTGGATGGTTTATTATTCCGATTTGTGGATGTTTTATTATATTGCAATATGTGAATCATGCATATAAAGTCTAAAAATGACCTAAGTGCGAATATGCATAACTAAGAAAATACGGTTTTCTATAGATGTAATATAATGTGATCACTTAAGAAATAAGCAACATATCCCGGACCCGAATCTCTGTGTCTTGATGGGCCGTCCCCTGGACGTTAAGCCTCACAGGACTCTAATTCCTGGAAAGAGCTAATCCAGGTGGCGACTCCACACTAAGAAACAGTGGATTCGGGTTCGAACCGATCTAAAACATTTTCGCCTTCTCTTTTAACTTTTTTATCCGGGTCTCTGACCCGTCACATCTTTTCCAAACACCCTGGTGGACCGTGCTTATGAAATCGTGCGCTCTCGGCCCACTGCTCTGTGTCACCCACTCACAGTGGCGACTCCGCTGGGGATTTTTCTAAAACTTATTTTTCAAAGGTTTTAGATTTTTGATAAGTGTCGAAAATTATTGATCACATTATTCCATTTTCTCTTAATTATAACATATTCAGAAATAACGCATTGCAATAGAAGGGACTAGCCCATAAGTCTAAGATACCCTTATTACTGCGAAACTCTCTCTAGTAATAATCTGCCTCCATGAGAAAAGATGGTGCTTGAGCTAGTGGAGCACTTGTTTTTATATCAGATGTACCTCCCTCAACCCATTTGGGGAGAGCTTGGAGTGTATTTTAGCACAACAAGAAACTTCTACATCAACAACCCATTTATAACCCTCATGTAAATAAACCATAGGCATTTTCCCTAGGGTGTTACCCAAACACGCGATCATGTATTATATTTTCTTGCAGGTGTGCTCCTTAGTATCCTTGCGATACTAAGATGACCAAAGTTAGGATAAAGACTAGCCAAAAACCCTACACGCGGGAGTTGTATGGTTGGAAGTTTGGATGTTGCATGCTATGTGCTATGTGTATACTACTTTCAATTTGTCACTGAACAAATGTCATACTAACCATAAATTTTTATGCAGACACTTGAATGCACACACTTATATGATGTAACATAACATCTTCTCATCACATACACTTAGGCACAGTTGACACTTTAGATCGTGTCACCCTAGGACAACATAAAACAACCTACTAATATCACTTACCCCTTTTTAGCGAGATGTCCACTTGACATCCCACTATTAGCCTCTACATGGCAAACATATCTTTCTTTTACTA
>CATIWQ010033757.1:0-36561 GCA_949673415.1 Euphorbia schlechtendalii
GGTTGTTCTTTGCCCATCTATTGATTAGACATTTCAAATCTCTTAAAGATTGAATTCTGTAAGCTTCCTGTGTAACAGAGAAAAACATTGAATTTTCAATGGCTAGTCCGCCTCGTGTTTCCCGGGGACACCCTCCCATTCTTACAGTCCCAAATCCTGGCACATCAATACTTCAACCCGAGAAAAGTCCGATTACTCCTTCACCTCCAATGTTACCTGGACCTCCCAAATTTCCTCCAAATCTGCAGCAAGATCAGTTGTCTTCTCCCTCAATCAGAGGTCCTCCAGCCAATGGGCCTAAGACTGGGAGTGCAAGTCCTCATCTAAGCACTCCCCCCGGTCCTCCTGTTTTTACTTCTCCTGTTAGACCAGCTGCTGTACCATTTCGATCTTCTCCTGCAACACCTCAGCCCGTGGCTTTTTCCTCAGGATCTTCTTTTCCTACATCATCACCTCCTCATTTCTCAAATGGTTCTGCTGACTTGCAGCACCAAGTTCGCCAACCTTCAGAGGACTTTGTTGCTGAGATTCCTGGTGTCTTCTTCTCTGCTCACAAGGTATCTCTTTCATTATTGCTATTTCTTCCATGTTTATGTCATTATATGCCTTCTAAAGCATCAGTCTCACTGCATTGCTACTAGAGCTTCAGTTATCATGATATCAATGTACATAGTTACTTTTCTTGTTTGATAAACTTGTTGTTGTTCTTGTTTGGGTTGTTTATGTTGCTTTAATAGGTTCTGAAGCAGAAGAAATTAGCAAATGTGCCCAGTTTGGGTTTTGGGGCCTTGATTTCCCCTGGGAGAGAGATTTCACCTGGTCCTCAAATAATACAGCGTGATCCCCATCGCTGCCAAAATTGTGGAGCCTATGCAAACCTCTATTGTAAGATATTGCTTGGTTCGGGCCAGTGGCAATGTGTAATCTGTAGGAAATTGAATGGAAGTGGTGGTGAATATGTAGCGCCAAGCAAAGAAGATCTTTTTATCTTTCCAGAGCTTTCTTCGCCAATGGTTGATTATGTTCAAAATGTAAACAGGAGACCTGGTTTTCTCCCAGTCACAGATTCCAGAATGTCAGCACCCATTGTTCTTGTTATAGATGACTGTTTGGATGAGCCGCACCTGCAACATTTACAAAGCTCTTTGCATGCATTTGTTGATTCACTTCCTCCTACTGTCAGAATTGGAATCATATTATATGGTCGCACTGTATCTGTCTATGATTTTTCTGAAGAATCAATGGCCTCTGCTGATGTACTTCCTGGTGACAAATCACCTACTCAGGAGTCCTTGAAAGCATTGATTTATGGAACCGGCGTGTACTTATCACCTATGCATGCTTCGAAAGAAGTTGCACACCAAATCTTTTCGTCATTGAGACCGTATAAATTGAACATTGCTGAAGTTTCTAGAGATCGGTGCCTTGGTACTGCCGTTGAGGTTGCTTTGTCCATAGTTCAAGGACCATCTGCAGAAATGTCACGAGGCGTAGTCAAAAGGGCTGGGGGTAGTAGCAGGATTATTGTATGTGCTGGTGGACCTAACACTTTTGGCCCTGGATCGGTCCCTCATTCATTTAGTCATCCAAATTATCCACATATGGAGAAGATGGCCTTGAAATGGATGGAACATCTCGGTAATGAAGCTCATAGGCACAATACAATTGTCGACATTCTGTGTGCTGGAACTTGTCCTTTAAGAGTTCCAGTTCTGCAGCCTCTTGCTAAAGCATCTGGCGGTGTTGTGGTTCTTCATGATGATTTTGGTGAAGCCTTTGGTGTAAACTTGCAAAGGGCATCTACTAGGGCATCAGGTTCGCTGGGTTTATTAGAGACTCGATGTTCTGGTGAAATACTAATTACTCAAGTTGTCGGTCCTGGGGAAGAGGCGCATATAGACACACATGAAACTTTCAAAAATGATGCTTCTCTCTGCATTCAAATGTTAAGTGTGGAAGAAACTCAGAGCTTTGCTCTTTCAATGGAAACGAAGGGTGAAATCAAGAGTGACTTTGTGTTTGTGCAGTTTGCGATCCAATACTCGAGCTTTTATCAAGCTGATATCTCGAGAGTTATCACGGTTAGATTGCCTACTGTTGATAGTGTTTCGGAATATCTTGAGAGTGTTCAAGATGAAGTAGCTGCAGTCCTCATTGCCAAAAGAACTCTATTGCGAGCCAAGGGCTATTCTGATGCAGTTGATATGCGAGCAGCAATGGACGAGAGAATTAAAGACATTGCTGCAAAATTTGGGTCTCAGGTGCCGAAGTCAAAACTGAACCGATTTCCCAAAGAGCTGGCTCTCTTACCAGAACTTCTTTTTCATCTTAGAAGGGGTCCACTACTGGGAAGCATAGTTGGGCATGAAGACGAAAGGTCTGTGTTACGGAATTTGTTTCTGAATGCTTCCTTTGATCTTTCCCTTCGTATGGTTGCACCTCGTTGTTTAATGCATCGAGAAGGAGGTACCTTTGAGGAATTACCTGCATATGACTTAGCTATGCAATCTGATACAGCTGTTGTTCTTGACCATGGCACTGATGTCTTCATCTGGCTGGTAAGCTGCTGAAAATTTTATCTTATCAGGTTATTGATTTTAGATACGCATGTATTTGCATATCGTGCCTATAGTTTATGGATCTTTGAATTGCATGTGCCTTTGCCTTAGCATGTAAACTTGCATCAGGTTGATTTTTCCTCACCCTGCCATGTAAATAGGAATTTCTAAGAACAGCACGTTTGCAAAACTGTAAGATATGCTATTTTTCCAATCCTGCCGTATGATCAGGAATTTCTAAGAAAAACACATTTGCAAAACCGTTAGGTATGCTTCATGGTTTAACTTTAAAAATATTTACTGAAAGATTTCATACCTTGCGTGTACCTATGTTTTGGCTTTGGACCTGCCATACCTGTTTCGAAATTTGACTGAAATGATGATTTTTTTTCCATTTTTCAACAGTGGAAGTAGACTTAAATGTACCTTCTTGAAGTCGTCGTTAAATGATTACACTCATTTGGGTCAAGTTGCTTGTAGTGTTATTAGTGTCAGACATGTTAGTTAGGATTTTGTTGATTTAGCTTTGAACCTGTTCCGAGTTTTGATATCACAAGTGATGAATTTAATTGAATCTATGAATGCACAAACTATACGTTGGTGGTATGATGATGATTGATGAATTTGGGGATTTTCTCTTGTGTCCAATTGTGGGAACCAACTCCTTTTTAAAGACAGTTTCTGAGAAAAAAACTGGCAAATGCAGGGGGCAGAACTTGCTGCAGACGAAGTAAGAAGCGCAGCAGCATTAGCAGCTTGCAGAACATTAGCAGAAGAGCTTACCGAGTTACGATTTCCGGCTCCTAGGATCCTTGCATTCAAGGTTGTTACTTACTGCCCACAATTGTCTTTGTGATGCTTTTCAGTTTCAGTCAAGTTACAGAACTAATTGGTAAAAGTAACAGGAAGGAAGTTCTCAAGCTCGATACTTTGTGTCAAGGCTGATACCAGCACACAAGGATCCTCCTTACGAGCAGGTGAGAATGGAAACAAATAAAGAAAAGCTTAATGCTGATCTTAAACTTCATTTGCCATATACTATTGATGTGTATTTGACTGCAGGAGGCACGGTTTCCTCAGCTTCGATCTTTGACGACAGAACAGAGGACAAAGTTGAAATGCAGCTTTATTCATTTTGACGATCCTAGTTTATGCGAGTGGATGCGAAGTTTGAAAGTGGTACCACCAGAACCAAGTTAACCTTCTGCAATGCAGTCGTTACAAACTGAGAGTCCACCGTTTCACCCAATCCATCTCTTTTTTTCACAGGATACATATACAACTCTCATTTTTGTTTTTTTTATTGTACTATTACAATGGATTTCTTAAAATTCAGATGCTTTGTTAAAGCAATAAAATTGGCTTTTTGATTTTGGTGTATTACTATTACTTGCAAAATAGTTTATTGTAGTTGACTTATCAGTGTAATAAAAAATTGAGCCTCGTTATTGAGTGACTTACAGTAATTTTAGGTGAATTTATTATTACAGATGACACGAATCATTGAATTTTAATCAACTTGTTTGAATCTTCAGTATAGAAAAATTGAATTCAATATCAGGCATACGTTAAAAGAAATATGAAGGTACTATTATGAAGCTCGAAAAACTTCAAGTGATTCACTCACCCACCCAAAGCAGTCAATGCTAAATTTCATTGTTTAAAGAATTAGCTGCTCTATTAATTACTTACGGTTAGTAATTAGGAATATTAGAAATCGTTAAAGATATCTTGAACAAATAGCTTCTGAAATTTCAGTGGCAGTTTTTGCCAATATTGTTGATTGTGGGAATCGAACTCACAACCACGCAGGGTCACTGCACCAAAAGCTGATGGTTGATTTACTTGTACTTCATAACATGAATAAATTCATTACTTGTGGTGAATTGGTCTACAATAGACCTCCTAAATTGCATTGCAGGTGAGGAGCTGTGGGCTTTTTCTGGGAAACCCGAGCCTGCCAGGCTGGGGTTGAGGGGTGGGCTATGGTCAGGTTTAGGCCCACTCAATTTGTACGTCACGTCGACAAACAATTACTGTTAAATCGACCTGTTCGCGGGCCGAGGTACCTGCCTGGCCCTGCTCGAGCCCACTTCAACGGGTTGGATTTAGACATTCGTTTTTTAAAAAAGCCCGGCACGAGCCCGAGCCCGAGCCCGTCGAAACCCGAAAACTTATGGGCCGGACTTGGTTTTTATATAAATACCCAAGCCAGGCCCGAATCCAACCCGACGAATAATTTTATTTATTTATTATATATTTATACATTAAATTTATAATTATTTTAAGTTCCTATATTTTATCCTATTAAATTTGTATATTTGATTACAATAAATGTTACTAAAAATTAAAAATTTTATGTAAACAATGCAATTATATTAAAAATTTAAACATATTTTGATCTATTTATATTATTTTAACTTAGTTTAATAAAAAAATTTATAACAAAAAAAAAATTCATGAGCTTGGGAATGACTTTGTAAACCCGGCCCGAATCCGAAATTCTAAAATATGGACTTGAACCGGGTTTGAATTTTTATAAAAAAACCTGCCAAGATCGATCGGCCAGACCAATAGTTCTACTGTTAAGGCAGTCGTTGATGGTCAACAACAATCATGTTCTAGGTTTTGCGTTTTGTATATATTTACATTCTTTGTATCTCTCTCCCTTCCTCTTATCGTTCTCACTAGGAGCAAGAAAACGCTTACTCAGGTTTCTTATTCTTGCCATTTGGGTTCGATTTCTTCTTCCCTTCTATCTTACTGTTAAATTGTACAGTATAATGCGGATCTCAGTCTTCTATTTCTTTTCACCTTCTGCGTTTGTTTTAGTTTGAAGCACTAGTGATATTGGTTTTGGAGGGTTGACTTTTGCTCTCTTTTCACATTTTCGATATTAGTTAGCTGTGTTGGCTTGCGTAATATTTGTATTTTTGTGCAATTTCCAAGTACATATATCTTTTTTTCTTAGCGTTAACTTTTTATTGTTTTACCAGGTATTGTGCTTGACTTGAGTTCGCGAAATGGCTGGTGGTGAGTATATAATTTCTATTAAAGCTGCCTTTTGTAGTTGCAGTGTATATGTATGTTGTGGTAATGCTTCAGCAAACCATGACAAACTGTTGATGATTTATCAGGGGAAAAGGGCAAAAAGAAGGAGGTCAAGAAAGAGACTGGATTGGGACTTTCTTTCAAGAAGGATGAGAACTTTGGTGAATGGTATTCGGAGGTATTATTGTAGAATATGCAGTTAATGTCAAATGATTATTTTGGAGGGTAAAGATTATTTTGGAGTAAAGAAGATATTAAGATACGAATTATGTAATTATGTGGATGAAAAGGAAAAGATTAAAAGAACTAACAAGTATTATGAGATAAAACTCTTCTTTAAAATATAGAGATTTTGCCTGTCTGGATCTATAACTGTCCTTACGGTTTCAATTCTGTAGCAATTGGTCTTTTTCGTCATTCAGTGATTACTAAGATCAGATATCTTAAAGCTTTAGGCTATCGTCGAACATTCGCATACTTAATGTTCTATTTTGGTTGATTTGTTGGATGAAGTAGAAACTTATTGATCTTCCTCAGGTTGTTTCCCTGTTGAGGAGGGATAAAATTGGAATGCTTGCTCCTATAAATTTTCTTCTTTTAGTATATTATTTGAGAATTGTGCATGAGATACTAATAATATGCTGGCTTATACACTTCTGCTCAGCAGCTGTCGTACCAATTTTTTATAATGATTGATGTTCTTGCACTTGTATCATTGGTCTCTGTCTTTGATTATGTGTTTCTGTGTCTTTTGGCTTGTCCAGGTGGTTGTCCATGGTGAGATGATTGAGTACTATGATATATCTGGCTGTTATATTTTAAGACCATGGGCAATGTCAATTTGGGAAGTCATGCAGGTATGGTGAAACCCGTGAATCATTGAAATATTAATTTTGGAAAGTAGCTGCTCTTAAGGAGTTTATATGGCAGCATCTACGCGGGGTATATGAAGTATTTCATTAGTATTAGCTGTTTTGTTGAATAAAGTTGGACTAGCCTTAATTTATTTTACATTCCTCTAATAAATGCAAGCCCATTAATGCAATATTTTTCTGTTATATAAATGTGCAGGCATTTTTTGATGCAGAAATAAAAATGATGAAAGTTAAGAACTGTTACTTCCCTGTTTTTGTTTCATCAAGTGTCTTGGAAAAGGAGAAAGACCACATAGAGGGCTTTGCTCCAGAGGTGAGATCTGAATTCTCCTATGCCTAATTTGGATAACTTAATAAGTTTGCTGATTTGAATTGTGATTCTTTCTAATTTGGAGTGTATATGATTTAATAAGCCGTTCTCATTTATATACAGAAAATCAATTGTACTCAATATTGTTACGAGTTTTATTTGTGTACTTTAGAAATATATTTCTTTGTTATCTGTCAAGGCCTTCTTTTATCATAAGGAACATATAAATTAAATATATTGTAATTTGTATTGAATTTGTTTAGGTTGCTTGGGTGACTAAATCTGGGAAATCTGACTTGGAAGTTCCTATTGCAATTCGGCCCACTAGCGAGACTGTAATGTATCCCTACTATTCTAAGTGGATAAGGGGACACCGTGATCTGCCTTTGAAACTCAACCAGTGGTGCAATGTTGTTCGTTGGGAGTTCAGCAATCCTACTCCATTTATTAGGTATCTTATTTATATGTTTTGACACTTGTGATTTTGTCCTTTTCAATGTTTATGTGAATTTTTTGGTCCCTATTTGGTTCATATCATAAAAGCTCCATTAGGTATAACTTTGTTATTAAAGCCCTTGGGTTCCTACATTTTCATTTTGTCTGGTTCAGCTTTGCTGAGGATCAGTTCATTGATTTCCTTTTTTTTTATTGAATGACTGAAATTGTACCAATAATTTCAATCCAATCCTATGATAAACTGCTAGGTGAAATCTCCTAATATGTATGCCAGCTTTCGTCAAACATGTTATAATAATATTATTCCATTCAAATATACTTTTCTGTTTCAGGAGCCGTGAGTTTCTTTGGCAGGAAGGGCATACTGCATTTGCAACAAAGGCAGAAGCTGATGAAGAGGTATCAAACTGTTTGCCTTTCTCCTGTCCTTGCACAAGTGGCACATGATTGAAAATCCATTTAATTTACCTGAAAAGACATAGCATATTAATGAAAACTTGCTTATCTGTTTTTTTGTGAATTATTAATTCATGAAAACATTATTAATTAAGTGTTTGTAGCATATATTGTCAGAACCATGCCATATTTTTCCTCAACAAAAGCATTTCACTTTAGATAAACATAGTCATCCTTTCAAGGCACACAATGAGTAGTTGTATACTTGAATAACAGAATAATAATTGAGTGCATTTACCATTGAAGTACAATTGGATTGTAGCTTTTATTTGCAGCTGGTACTGTCTCAGTTCACTTAGCCGGATTTTCTAAATTTTAACCTACAGAATATGGTGTTGTGTGATATTTTTGGTGATGATAATTTTTTGATGTTTTTTTTAAGTTAATGATCATTCTATCATTTTGCATCAGGTCCTTCAAATATTGGAACTGTACAGGCGTATATATGAAGAATTCTTGGCGATTCCTGTTATCAAGGGTAGGAAAAGTGAGATGGAAAAATTTGCTGGTGGACTTTACACAACGAGTGTTGAGGTATTTTGTTCTGTAATGTATGGGATGATTTTGTATGTTAATAAAATTGATACCATTTCCAGTGATACATAGCTGGCTTTACTTAAATCAAATCAAACTGTTCCAAAATTTTCTGTTTATACAGGCATTTATCCCCAACACTGGACGTGGTGTACAAGGTGCAACTTCTCATTGTCTCGGCCAAAATTTTGCAAAAATGTTTGACATAAACTTTGAAAATGAAAAGGGTGAGAAGAATATGGTCTGGCAGAACTCGTGGGCATATAGCACTCGAACAGTAAGCTTTCTGAACTTATTCATCTAGAGCTATTGTTATTTCTGGATCACTACTAAGTAAATGGCTAAAAGCTGATATTTGAAATTGAAATTTCTTTTATGGGTGCTATGATGCATTGCACATAACTAAATATGTCAACTGATTAATTAATTCAACAAATTCATGATTGTGTATATTGTATCTCCTAATTTTACATAGATTGGGGTGATGGTTATGGTTCACGGGGATGACAAAGGCCTAGTTTTGCCCCCTGCAGTTGCATCCACTCAAGTTGTTGTTATTCCTGTTCCCTACAAAGATGCTGATACTCAAGGTATTTTGGATGCCTGTGCTGCTACTGTGGATACCTTATCTAAGGCTGGCATTCGTGCCAAGGCAGATCTTAGGGACAATTATTCACCTGGTTGGAAGTACTCTCAATGGGAACTGAAAGGTGTTCCCCTGAGGATTGAAATCGGGCCAAAAGATTTGGCAAACAATCAGGTATTAATTTTTTTTTCCCTTAAATGTCTTTTGAGTTGTCTCTTTTCAATAGTAAGAGAATGGACTCTATTTCCTCAGGTACGTGCTGTCCGTCGTGACAATGGAGCTAAAAATGATTTAAGCAGAGATAATGTTGCTGAGTTGGTCAAGGGTACTCTAGACGACATTCAGAAAAGCCTGTTCAACGCTGCTAAGCAAAAGCGAGATGCCTGCATTCAAATTGCAAAGACTTGGGATGAATTTAAGGAGGCTTTAAATCAGAGGAAAATGATCTTGGCCCCTTGGTGTGATGAAGAGGTATTGTATTGTATTGTCAGCATAATGTTTTCCATATTGCTTTTACATTATTTTTCTCACTTCACTGTTCTGCCTTGACTATGAGGCATTCTTTAATTTGTTTTTAGCATGTTAATAAATTGTGGATAGATTCAATTTTTTTTAACACCTAACTTTGTTGCTGCTTAGATTATATCGTTGAGTGAGAATGCTGCAGTATAGTGCTAGTATGGTAATTAGATAACGAGATATGATTTGTCTTGTGTACTGTAATAATTCTGCAGGAGGTGGAGAAAGATGTAAAAGAGCGGACAAAAGGTGAAATGGGAGCAGCTAAGAGTCTTTGCACTCCTTTTGATCAGCCAGAGCTCCCTGAAGGTATTGTTAGAATAAATATAATTTTCCCTTAATATTATTATCTTACCTTTTCGTGCGTGCTTCTGAGACTCATCAGGCTAGTAGATCAATATCCTGTTATGGTTTCATTGTCATACTCTTTGAGTTTTTTTGTTTTCTTTTTAGAGGAGAGGAAAAATAAGTCACATCTTGCTGAAATGATAAATTAAGCTTATAGCATCAGTTCATAATATTAATAGCATCGAATGATAATAGGATATGCAGCTTCACTATTAGGTTTCCCTAGTCCTACCGTTTGAATTTAAGTCTAGTAATAAAAGAAGATTCCTGACTGATGTGAGCATGATCAACAAATTTAAAAAATGAAGTTGAGGATATAAAATGGACAATGAGAGGAATGAAGTGGAAATGAGTTCAATTAGCAATAATGATAAAGAATTTATTTAAGTAAATAACCTGCCATACAGACTCCCCATGATTCTACTTCACTGCACTGTTCCAATTATTTTTCAGGAACGAAATGCTTTGCCTCAGGAAGACCAGCGAAGAAGTGGACATATTGGGGCCGAAGCTACTAGATGATTGATTAGGCCCATCAACATTTTTGCACTTCACTCGGCTAAAGTCTTGGGACATCGCTGAATTTTGTTTCTTACAAATTTGATTGATGCTATATCATAACAAAGACGTTATGATTAGATTTTCCCGTAACACATTTTTTGTTTGCTGTGCAACTCATTGCTATACATAAAATTATGTAGTTTTCGTGTTGTCTTTCTTCACCTGCCAGCATTTATCTGTGGCCTAATGCATCTTAAACCCCCTCAAATTGTCTCTCAATTTCATATTCCTTCCAGAATTTTGAAGTGTTCTCAATGCTCCCCTGAACTTGTCTAAACGTTCTCAATTTCCCCCTGAATTTGTCTAAACATTCTCAATACCCCTTTGAAAGTGTCTAAATGTTCTTAATTTTCTCCTGAACTTTGAAATGTTCTTAATACTCCCTGAACTTGTCTAAATGTTTTTCAACACCCCCTCAATTCAACGTTGCAAGTTGCGTTAGTGGAATAACAAACATGAGCGCGTTAATGAAAAAAATTATTTAAAAAAATTAAAAAAGAAATAGATATCCCGATGTTAATATTGTAGCGTTACAAAAGTCCAAATCCCTAAATCGTTCTTCAGATAGAGGGGGTGATGGAGTGCGGTTTAGACAAGTTTAAGGGGAAATTGAGAACGTTTAGACGAGTTCAGGGGGGTAATTGAGAACGTTTAGACAAGTTCAGAGGGGCAATGAGAACGTTTAGACAAGTTCAGGGGGGCATTGAGAACACTTCAAAGTTCAGGGGGGAATATGGAGCTTATGGACAAGTTGAAGGGGTTCAAGATGCATTAAGCCTTTATTTGTAGTGTCATAAATGAGAGTTTTGGCATGTTTGTGTTCGTTTGATTATTTTTTAAATGAACACGAGCTGAGCTCAAAATTCTGTTTGTGTCTGACTCGTTTAAGTGTACATTTATTTGCGAGCTGTTCATGAATAACTCATTTAATTTATCCGTGAATCTATTGTTAATTTGTTTGCGAACGAACTCGCTTTATTTTTTCGCGAATAACATTGTCAATTTAATATATAATTTAAAGCTGTTGTATTTGTTTGATTTTATATAACTATATTTTATTTTAAGTTTTATAAAATTTAATTTTAGATATGTAATAATAATAGTACACGAACATTTATCGAATCTGTCCAAAAACTTGTTCGCGAGCCTCTAATTGAATTTATTAATGAATTAATGAGTCGAGCTTTGGCTTGTTAATGTTCAGTTTATTTATTATTTAAACCATATAATCATGTTCATTAATTGTTCATTTATAAATCAAGTCGAACTTTTATCAAGTTAAACATCGAGTTATCTATAAACAACTTGATTTACAACCCTACTTATTTGATTGCATTTTTACAGCTGATGAAGTGGTTGATTCATTGGTAGCTAAATATCTAATTTGAAAGCTCTGTAACCTCTATAAATCAATATAAATAAGGGTTCGGAGAATTTTTTTCAATTCATAAAGATATTAATTAATTTTTATTAATTCATGAAGAGTTTTCGATATTAAATAAATTTATATTTTGATTATAGAAATTTAAATACAATCAATTGTAATATTTTATATATTATATTATTTATAAATCAAAGTATAACAAAAATATTTAGTGTACAAATTTCAATTTCATTCATTGAATTTTTTAGATTTAATATGCTACATGCGCTATAGTTTATATAAACAAAAAAAAACCATACTAATGTCTTTTTCATACAACATCAAGCAATTCGAAAGTAATACACAAGAACTTTTTTGGATGCAATATGAAAAATTAAAGATGTGATTGAAGAAGATTCAAACTTTATAAAGAAACAGATAATAATATAATTATATTTTACAAAATTGTAATATATATATTTATATATATAATTATGATAAATTATTAATTTATTTTATCATAGGATCATGAATTTTTAAAATTATCATGTTATTGCTATTTTTTTAACAAATCTAAATTTGATTTGTGGAAACATTTTGTTTCAGAAAGGTTATTAATTTATAAAGTTAGAATATATAACTGTAGTTCAAGGATTACTTAGTCAGAATTTAGCTATGATTGAGTGAAAAATATGTCGACTGTGCAGAATAAAAATACATGACTTGAAAACTAAATTGAATTAAATATAATTTTGGGACCCCTAATTTTATGCCAATTATTTTTTTCAAAAAACAGCGTCCACTGATATTACGCCATATGTCTTAGTTTATGGACCGTCATGGAAGAAAAGATTTTGCGGAAAAAAACTTGTGCTTTACCTTATCCGTTCCTTGTTTCTCATCTTGGGTGACATAAAGAAGCCTCCTCTGCTTTCCCAATTGACGGGATCAGTCTCCCCTCCATCTAAAACTGTTTACTGCCTTGTTAGTTTCTTATTCCAAATGGCGGTACACTTACTCGACTCTCCTTTATTGAATCGACTTCCCTCTTTTCCTTCTTCTCCTTCTAAATCTCTATCTACCTGTGAAAATTACCGTTATTCTCATCTTAGTTCCTCTTTCCTTGGTGCGAAAGCACCTCTATTGATGGGTTCTTCTGTCAAAACATCTAAAGCGAGGACTACCAGAAGGCGGAGAATGCTTACAATGGCTTCTTTGGGTGGATTGTTAGGTGGAATTTTCAAAGGGACGGATACGGGGGAGTCTACCAGGCAGCAATATACTCCTAGTGTGAGTTCCATCAATATTCTGGAAGCGGAGATGTCTGCATTATCTGATTCTGAATTGAGAGACAAGACTTCTGTTTTCAAGGAGCGTGCTCAACGTGGTGAATCCTTGGATTCTCTTTTGCCTGTAAGTTATTTATTAATCGCTCTATTCTTGAACACTGGGCGATTTTTGAACGCTTGAAATCAAACGGTTATTTTAATAGTAATTTTGCCGTGCAGTTCTACAATTCGCTTTTGATAAGTATAAGCACATGATCTAATGCAGGAAGCATTTGCTGTAGTAAGAGAGGCTTCCAAGAGAGTTTTAGGGCTTCGTCCTTTTGATGTGCAGCTGATCGGTAGAATCATATTCTTTCTTGCACTGTGTTTTTGCCATTTTGCTTCACATGAAAATGGTAATCCCTGCATTAGTGTCTTGACAAATGTTCAAATTGGGAATTAGGTGGGATGGTCCTACACAAGGGAGAAATCGCTGAAATGAGGACTGGAGAAGGAAAAACTCTTGTTGCCATTTTGCCGGCTTATTTGAATGCATTGAGTGGGAAAGGAGTTCATGTTGTGACTGTCAATGATTACTTAGCACGAAGAGATTGTGAATGGGTTGGCCAAGTTCCTCGTTTCCTTGGTTTGAAGGTTGGCCTAATCCAACGTATGTCACATACTTGTATTAGTTTACATGTTTTTTTTTTTGCTTTTTTCGTAGGTGTGTGTTTGTTGAGTCCTTTTGCACTTTTGAAAGCGTCTTATAACATATCTACATATAATTATAATTGATTCTACTATGTATTTCCAATCATTGATTGTTCATTTTACTGTGCCCTGTTGCTTGCAAACTGTGTCATATAAAAACCATTTATTGCATCTTTCTCTTGTCTTGCCCAAGTTCACCTTATTTTTCATTTTAATTAATCTTATTGCAAGCTCTGTTGTGGTTGTTGATTCCCGTGAAGATCTTACTACTGATTTCAATCTTATTTGTGCTGACAGAAAACATGACAAGTGAGCAAAGAAGGGAAAATTACTTGTGTGACATTACATATGTCACCAATAGTGAGCTTGGTTTTGATTACTTGAGAGACAATCTTGCCACGGAAAGTAATTTTTACTTTATGTACTGGCTTATTTTAGATTATCTACTATCATTATTTCAATTTATCCAGCGAATATCCTGGTGGATATGGTCTTCCTGTCTGAATTTATTTTTTTGGCTTTTACAGAGTGTAGATGAGCTTGTCTTGAGGGGATTCAATTACTGTATAATCGACGAAGTTGATTCCATTCTCATTGATGAAGCAAGAACTCCTCTCATTATATCTGGACCTGCAGAAAAACCTAGTGAACGTTACTATAAGGCTGCAAAAATAGCTGTAGCCTTTGAGCGCGATATACACTACACTGTAAGAGATGCAATTTTCTCCGTTTTACTAATCTGGAAATATAAGCTTATAAGCTCAAGAACCACACTGCTCTATATGGAATTGTGTTCAATTAAACTTTCAGATGTCATTATTGTCCTAGGATCTAATTTTGGGAAGATTACGATTTCATGATCAACAGAAGGGCTCATATAAAGAAAACCCTTTGATCTCGAAGTCAAGGACTCAGAAAGAACCTTCAATCTCCTTAGAACTTTTTCTGGAAATTCTTGCCATAAAAATGGTTCTGAATTGAATAGAGCATAAAATCCAATAACTGCTGCCAATTGCAGTAACTGTGAAGTAGCTGCCTTATCTACAGCAAACCACCAAATACAATCTGACTAATAGAAATAACGTAAAGACACACAGTTTCCTAATCTATCGTTATCGGCGATGACACATAACCAAAGCCAGGTACTTGAAAAATCCTGAACTGTAGGTGGATGAAAAGCAGAAGACTGTCCTCCTCACGGAACAGGGTTATGAGGATGCTGAAGAAATTCTGGATGTGAAAGACTTGTATGATCCCCGAGAACAGTGGGCATCATATGTTCTTAATGCTATAAAAGCGAAAGAGCTATTTCTTAAAGATGTGAACTATATCATACGTGGCAAGGAGGTGCTTATTGTGGATGAGTTTACTGGACGGGTTATGCAGGTGATTATGATTTCTTAAGTTAAATTTTTTTTTTATTGTTGGCGGTGACATAATCATGCATCACCTGAAGTATGTTATGCAAAACAATATAGTAAACGAGACAAGGGTTTATACTTTGGCCACTTGACACCTGATTTCTTTGCCAACTGAAGGTGCAGCGATACTTATAATTTGTATTTTTGTTCAGGGGAGGAGATGGAGTGATGGGCTTCACCAAGCAGTGGAAGCAAAAGAAGGTTTACCCATTCAGAATGAAACAGTAACATTGGCATCAATTAGCTACCAAAATTTCTTTCTTCAGGTTCAAATATTCTGTCTCTCAGCTCATTAGATTAAGCCAATTATTTTGACTATAGAAGTTCACCTTGTAATGTTTATTATATCTACAGTTCCCAAAACTTTGTGGAATGACTGGAACAGCAGCTACTGAAAGCACAGAATTTGAGAGTATATACAAACTTAAAGTTACAATTGTGCCTACAAACAAGCCCATGATGAGGAAGGTCTGTTTGCTGAAGCCAATTAATTGTTCTAAAACCATGTTTGGTATTTATTGACAAGATCTGGAGATTTTATATAAGCCAAATAATTTAACATGAGTGAGAATTAGGTAAATTTTTTTTATTTCATTGTCAAGAGTTACTAATCTATATGACTTGAGTGGCAATTATATAAATCCATTTTGACTTCGGATTTTTATTCAGTTGTGAATAAAGTATTTAAACTCTGCAAATTTTTCTTACCATCTCAATTCATTCTCAGGATGAATCCGATGTAGTTTTCAGGGCCACGAATGGAAAATGGCGGGCTGTTGTAGTAGAAATTTCCCGAATGCATAAAACTGGTCGACCTGTGCTTGTTGGCACAACAAGTGTTGAGCAGAGTGATGCACTCTCAGAACAGTTGCAGGAAGCTGGTATTCCTCATGAGGTCAGCTACGTATTCTCTTCAGGGATCAGACTTTAGATGATTGAGTTTTGAAAAGAATATCACTTGTCCGTTGAAAAAATGAAACCTGTTAAATAAGTGAGTCCTAAGTGAGGTTTTCAAAAAAAAAGTGAGTCCTAAGAGAGGAAATAAATAGATTTTATTTCTTCAAGGTTCTCAATGCAAAACCAGAAAATGTTGAAAGAGAAGCAGAGATAGTAGCTCAGAGTGGTCGTTTGGGGGCAGTAACAATTGCTACGAATATGGCTGGTCGTGGAACAGATATTATTCTCGGTGGAAATGCAGAATTTATGGCAAGATTAAAGCTGCGCGAGATGCTCATGCCAAGGTACTTGTGAACCTCATGATTCTTTTCCAACTCGTGCATTTTTGTGTTTCAACTTCTGAGTTGTGATCAATGTCTTAGCCTAGTGATCAATGTCCTAGGTTCAAATCAAGTCACATCCGGGGTAGGTGGGGATTTCTTTCTCTTTAATGTAAGCGTAATTGTGCAAATATTTTTAAAAAATAAATTCTGAGTTCAGATAAATGTTGCATTTTCTGACCCAATCTTATAACTTTAAAAATACTTTAATAGACAGATATTTCCTTGATAGAGAGTTTAATTTCATCCACACATTTCCTGTTGAGCACACTACTTGACTGTTTTGATGCCTTCAAAATTTTTGTAAACTTACTGTATAAGAACAAAAATCACCTGCATGGAGAGGGAAAAGCCCTCATCTATTAGCAGAAAATTTGGGCACTAGCTAGAATACAATTTAGAAGGGGCTAAAAATGCATCTTATGCAGATCCAACATGAAGATTTAGCATCTTCTTTAAAACTTACGTTGCCATAATCTGTGTGTGATTTTACTTGTGAATAAATCAGTATTGCTTTTTTTAGCATGTCCTATATTGTTTGGAATTTCATGATTATTTCCAAAATGTTGTAGAGTTGTTAAGCTAGCTGAAGGAGTCATATCGGTGAAGAAGCCTCCTCCAATGAAGTCTTGGAAGGTATAGTGTTAATGTTTTTTTCGCTCCCCAATTATCTGGCTTTTCCTCTTTCTTTCTCAGATGTACTTTCCACTCTTTGGGCCCTTTGTGACCCTGGTGCAGCACAGACTCATTGTTCCTAATGCTGTTTTAGGTCAATGAAAAAATGTTTCCATGTAAGCTAACTAGTGAGAATACTAAGCTGGCTGAGGAAGCTGTACAATTGGCTGTAAAAACATGGGGCCAGAGATCTTTGACTGAGCTTGAAGCCGAAGAGCGTCTATCTTATTGCTGTGAAAAGGTAACATATGAAAGTTTTATTGATTTTGTATATCAAATTTTCTGAAATTAGGTCATGTATCATTTTTTTCTTTGTAGACCGAGCATGTGAGTTATTTCCGTCCTAATTTATAGCTACAAATTGCCACCATCCGCTGTTTAATTACCCAGGTATCATGGCTTTGTTTTCTAGGGCCCTGCTCAAGATGAAGTCATTGCCAAGCTGAGGCATGCCTTTCTAGAGATTGTTAAAGAATACAAGGGCTACACTGAGGAAGAAAGGAAGGAGGTATAATTCTTCCCATGTATTAATATATTACCTCATTTTAACTCTTGGAATTAATAGGCCTTAATTCAGGTTGTGTCAGCTGGTGGATTACATGTTGTAGGGTCAGAGAGACATGAATCACGCCGAATTGACAATCAGGTTCAATTTATCAACTCTTTTTGTTTCATTGTTGAATTTTGAATTTTTAGAGAAATTCTGTGATTAAACAACATTTATTTGGGAATGAAATTTCTCAAGTCTTTTCCCTTGTACCTTCATCGTTTTCATTTTCTGGATATGCTAAAAATATTTGCATTTGTATGTGCACAGCTTCGCGGTCGAAGTGGTCGGCAAGGAGATCCTGGAAGTTCCCGCTTTTTCTTAAGTCTCGAAGATAACATTTTTAGGATTTTTGGTGGGGATAGAATACAGGTTAGGCCTGTATTTTATTTGTATAGGTTACAAATGTTAAGATTGGAATTTCCACTATAGCTTTTCTTTTGTCATTTAGGGGTGTTGGTTGTAGCCAGTAACATCCTTGATATTCCACTGATAGGGCTTGATGAGAGCGTTTAGAGTTGAAGACATGCCGATTGAGTCCAAGATGTTGACAAAAGCACTAGATGAAGCTCAGAGGAAAGTGGAAAACTACTTCTTTGACATCCGCAAGCAACTGTTTGAGTATGATGAAGTCTTAAATAGCCAACGAGATCGAGTGTATACCGAAAGGAGACGGGCTCTTGTATCGGATAATCTCCAGTCACTCATTGTTGAATATGCTGAATTGACAATGGATGATATCTTAGAGGTTAATATTCACTTGGCTTCCTTTTCAGAGGGGAAAAAATGTGTTCCCTAATATAAGTTTCTTGTTTCAAATATGTCCGAATGCACATTTCATGCAGGCAAATATTGGTTCAGACACTCCAAAGGAAAGCTGGGATCTTGATAAGCTCATTGCAAAAGTTCAACAGTATGGTTCCCCCTTTTTCTATCCTGCTTGTCCGTTGAACCAAAACTTGAACCTTATTTCATAGACGGTGATCATGTTCTGCTACTGATATTGTTATACTCATGCAGAGTGCTACAGTCATCATGCATTATTTTTCCTTGAAATTTAGCATTAAAAATTATCTTTGGTAAAATTATTTAGATGATTGAGATCTTGATGTGGAAATGCTTGTTTGATATGGCTTCTTGCATAATTTGCTGACATGTACATGTGCAATTGTAGATACTGCTACCTGCTGAATGATTTGACCTCTGATTTGCTGAGAAGTAATTGTTCCAGTTATGAGGAGTTGCAAGATTACCTTCGTCTCAAAGGTCGTGAGGCATATCTGCAGAAAAGGGTTTGTATATTTCTTCCATTTATCTCAATTTTTAGAAGTATTCAAAATTGTGGTAGTAAATTAACTTGGGAATGGGGCATCTAAATTTTATTAAAGCCATATTTGAACTGTGAAGCACCAGAGTTTGGTGAGTAAAATAATCCTTGATTTGAACTTGGTTTTAGGATATTGTTGAAAAAGAAGCACCAGGTTTGATGACGGAAGCTGAGAGGTTCTTAATATTAAGCAATATAGATCGGCTGTGGAAGGAACACTTGCAAGCAATAAAATTTGTGCAGCAAGCTGTAGGTTTGAGAGGATATGCACAGCGGGATCCGCTTATTGAGTATAAGCTAGAAGGCTATAATCTCTTCCTGGAGATGATGGCTCAGATTAGAAGAAATGTCATATATTCAATTTATCAGGTTTGTACTGCTTAAACGAGAGTCATGACTCTCTGGTGTTAAATCTCCCCTGAATCAAGCATTTACTCTGTTGGGTTGCATTTTTGTGTGGCAGTTTAAACCTGTGCTGGTGAATAAGGATCAGAAGCAAAGTCCTAAAGAGAAATCAGCGGAACTTATTACAAACGGGAGAGGTCGTAATAAGAAAGTTGATGCTGTTGGTGCAAAGGATTCCACTTCATCAGCTGAAAGCCCCCAGACTACTGCTTGACGTCTTTGTATTGTCTATTAATAGCTCCAAATAAACAACACGAAACATGGATTGTCAGATAATAAGAAACTATTCCTTGTAGAATGTAAAGCCGAAGTTTTCGCATACATAGGTTGTGTGCTCGAGGAGACAGAGAATTGCCCTCGTTTAATATGGGTGTATTGCACCATTGGATTTTTTGGAAGATCCGGGAAATAGTAAGAACTAAGGTTCAACTTTGTTATCTGGGTCTTGTTTCCACAGTTATGTGATTTTGTTCTCGTTTCCAATGATAGGAGCAACAAAATTGTATCCAATTTCTTAACTGAAAGTACAGTTTTATGATCAACTGAAAACTAAGTGAAATAATTACAACAATAGGCATGAAGCCAAGTAGCTAAGATTTTCAAAAGCTATGTATTCCTTGATCCTGTGTGACTCGAACTTTCTTCTTCTATTAGCTGAACCTTCAAACAATTCATCTCAACTGATTTCAGACAGTGTTTCATTATCACCTTGTAGAACTTCTTGAACAATTTGATTAACAGAACTCTCCTTTGCCTGAGTGAATGAAATTGCAAATTATTGAGAAGCAGCAATTCAGGATATTACTGAAAAGCGCAAATGAAAAGCTTACTTTAATTCCAACAGCAATTGCAGTCTTGAGATGAACAAGCTCACCAAGGCATAGAGAACCCCCTTTCTTGTCTTTGACAAAGATCACAGGCACATTTGCAGCTGAAGCCAAGCCTGGCAAATGCTTTGTGAGCCATTTCGGGTTGCTATCGTGAGCTACCAATACAGCCTACAGCCAATTTTACATGGTTGAATCAGTAAGCAATAGAGAAAGAAGGGTTCAACATAGCGGCTAACCTGGAGACGAACAGCAGGCGGTCTGCGGAAAGAGGAGCCACCAACGTCCGCGGTGGGCAACATCCGCTCCAGGGTCCGAGTTACTTCATTAACTCCAATGGCAAATTGTTGCTGCTATAAATCACAAGTACCATCAAACATGAAAAGAAAACTCCAGAAAAAGAAAGCAATGAACAAACGAACAGGCAAACCTTGAACCAGAATTTCTCAGGCAGTGATTTATTACCAAGGAGCTTTGCAGACTCGATTCCCCTATCGAATTGACTCAACAGTTCAATTTAAGAATGGAGTTGATTTTAAAAGAGGATAATACAACAATAAACAGGGCGATGGACATGTGGAGTTACCCATGGATTAATTTGAGCAAACGAGAAAGACGCTCCCCTTCGTAGTACCTAAAACAGAACAAAAGACGATAATTAAAATAAAATTGAACCCATAAACCAAAATCAGCATAAAGAAAATTACTCTTGGTCTTGAGTTTTTGTCATTTTAATTTAGGAATTGGGGAGCTGCAGGTGATGCCTAGGGTTTTGGAATGCTTCAAAGTCCAAAAGGCTCGGCTATTGTTGTTCTTATATATAAGCCCAAAACAACGCCGTATTGATGAGGACTCTGGTCCCGATGATCCATGTGCCTATAATATGATCTTTTACAAGGGTTATAAATTTGTTAAATAAAGGTTTCGAAGTTCTGTAGGTAACTGGAAAGTCCAGTGCATGTACACATGGACATATAGCACTTGAAATAAATATTTTTATTTGTTCCGGGCTTATTACATCTACATCCTCCTAACTTGTCCAAGAAAGACTGCTGTCACCCTGAACTTTAAAATGTGATAGATAGTTCCCTGTACTTGTCTAAAACGAGTTACTTTACCCCCTTATGCTGACTCGATTTGTTACATGGATGACCATTAAAATACATGCGCGTGAAGAAAGTTAGTAGAATAAAAAATGAATAAAAAAATCTCTAACATTCTAATTCTTACCTTTCAAAATCCCTGTTCTTCGTTTTCTTCAAAACTTCATCTCTATTCTAAATATTTTCTTCAATTAATCATAATATTATATCGATTCTTGGCCCGTCATTTTCATCTTCTTGTTCTTGAAGCTGATATTTTTACGAGGGGTAAAGTAACGCGTTTTAGATAAGTACAGGGGGTTATCTATCACATTTCAAAGTTCGGGGTGGCAACAACTCTTTTTGAACAAGTTCAGAGGTGCAGATGCATTAAACCTTTATTTTGTTTATTTGAAGTTATTTGTTCTTATGAATTTGTTTAACATTGACGTCATATAAAATCGAAATCCAATAATATCGATTGTGCTCGATCTAGCCTCCACGGCTAATTAGGAGGTCTGTTATTTAACTCATATATAGTTTAACATTAAGGATCATTTTTTATTTGGTGTTTTTTATAAACTTGCTAATGCTAAATTAATTTACACATTACTAATTCAATGATTATAAAAGATAAAATATGATAAATTTGTTTAAAACAAAATCATCATAACATTTTTCATTTTTTGACATGTTTTCTCGTAAGAAAACATTATGAATCACTTGTCTTTGTTTCAAAGGAATATTTTCGTCATTTTACCCTAGTTAAAAAAATAAAATATTCTATTTTTATTTAGATATTAATAGAAACTGCACCTACAAAGTATATATATGATGTAAGTTGAAATACCAACGTTTTTATTTCTGGCAGCTAGATACTGTCGTAGTTGGTAGAATTTCATAGTTGAAAACAAAATACCATTTGAAAGGATTCTAAGTATTATTTAATCTTATATGGACTTTTACGCTAAGAAATACCAACATATCATTGAGCAATAAATTGCAAACAAAACCTAGATAGGAATCATATGGTAGCCCATGTGTCTTTCTTCAACTCAATAATACAGTATATTTTAAATCAACTATGTGTATCTAATATAACCTATAATAAGAACTGAGATGGTAAACTCTCGAAGAATTTAAAAAGTTTAAATTGTGAATTTAAACTACATAATCAATAACATTTGATAAAAATGTAACATATTTTCTAAAAAAAAAAAGTCTATAATTGTTTTCCTTAACTTAAAAATGTTTTTTTTTTTGTAAATAATCTTCCATAAAAAAAAAATGTATATCAAAACAACTTATGAAGTTGATAAATCATTCCCAAACTTCCAAAAAATAGTCAATTGCTAGTCTTCTTGGTTAATGATGAGACATTGGATTCCAATAATTTTTTCAAACTAAAAAAGAAAAAAATGAAATAAATTATTTTCAGACAAATAAAGAGTTAATGTTAAATAAAATATTTAATGTTGTTCCACCTTCGAATTTGTCTCATTCTTTATAAACAAAATTTTGTGAAAAGTTAATTAACGATTAATTTGTTAGCTCTACATGTTCCAATCTTAGCCTTCGTATTTTGTTATGGAAGGAAATCGTAAGGGTATAATGTGGAGGATAGTTTGGTAATCAAGAAAAGACAATGAACACATCTTAGGGTTTGTTTATCTTTATTCATTATACATTATTCAGTGTGTTCGTTGTTGTTTGGTTTTAAGGTATTTAATCCTGCCTATTTACTAGTACTTTCGTGTGTTGTTTTTTACTTTGTTCTATTTTTAAAAAAAAATTCTTCCACCCATTTGAGTTTACATTATCTGGAAAGAAATAATCTCAATTCATCCTATTTGACTTGAACATATAGAAAGATTTTTACCCAACTTTTATCTTAATCATAAAATTCAAATATCTACTTTGTTTATTTATTTTACCAAGTTTCATGAATTTAAATTTGTTGCTTTGTTTAATTTACCGAGTTTCTTCAATAATAATCCATCTTTATGTTCCCTACTAACGCTTAACTAATTCTACTAATCATTATAATTTACAGCAAATTTAGCATGCTACATTAATTACAACAATATATATTTGCATTTAATATTATTTATTGAGAAATATTTACTTTAGTAAACTAAAAACACAATTAGGTTATGTTTGGTTGGATTATTTCTAACTTTTTAATAGACAAGTAGACATATGAGTTAATGAAATGTAACAAAATTTATTGATGAAAAATTTATATAATATCATTCACAACAAAGGTAGTACTAGTTATGTTTGATTGTTTTCTTATGTCCCATATTTATTGGAAAATGAGACACTATAACCTGTAATAGTATAGTATAAAATGATGAAATACGATGAATATGTAAATTCACTGATGACCGAACATATCATTTCTAGAAATCTTAAATTCGAATCACAAACAATATAAAAGTTTATCGATTTATTAATATAATTAATAGAATTCAAATTTTTTCTATTATTCTTTGGACATATAATACTTTTACCGTTACATTCAATTTTCAAATATCTACACCACTTTGATCATAGTAATAAAGAAATCAACAAAAGAATAACACAATTTTGTAATTAGTATTTATGAAATAAAAATGAAAATTAAAAATTTCAACAGCTGATTAATGTGATTTATTTGACTATAAGGGTCGATTTAAAATATATAATACCAATATTTTAGAAGTTGTTATAAAAATTTCCTTTTTTCACAAATGTTAGACATATTTCATTACAAGAACATCGTGAGAAATAATTTTAAACCAGTCCAAAATCTATGTAAAAAAACTTTAAGAAAATAAATTCTATTTGATTATTGAAAAAATCCAAGTTTTTGGAGAACGGAACATTCTGTGTTGTTTTAGTAAACGTATTGTCTTAAAATCTCCGTCTAATCCTCGTCTAAACTCTATATTGAGAGTCGTCGCTCGATTATTTTTAACGTTTAAACCTGGCCAATTAACATCTAAGTATTTGTCTAAACCCCGGTTAGTACTCTTTTAGACTTTGTTTGGACGATAGTTCACCGTAATTCATTAAAGTACGGTTCAGTATGGTATGATACGGTTTTTATGTTTGGATTGATGGTATGGTATGATATGATTTTTTTAAAATAAAATTTGATTTAAAAAAATCATATCATACCATACCATCAATCCAAAGCATCGTGAACAAACAATACAACAATACCTCAGCATTCTGGTGTCTCCGACCGTCTGGTATTTTTTAAAACACTGGAATGCCTACTAAAATCCAATTACGAAATAGATGACAGGACAAAAGCAAGGTTTTAATTGTAAAACAAATTCAAAATCTGGTGTTTTGGACGGAGTTTACAAAGGCCGGTTTAACCGTTTAACAGGAATGTAAGAATAGCGGGGTCACGAGAGAGACACACAAAGAAGAGAAGTCAATATGTAAATCAAATTTCTAACTTCGATCTTCTGCCTTTCAATTCAATCGCTCTTTCGAACAAAGAGAATCGAAATTCGTCTTCATTTGATCCTCCCGGCGACGGAGTGAAATTTGGAACAATGTGGGACCTACTGCTTTGATATTTTGGTGGCAATAACAGTCGCTGTCAATGATTTTTCTTCTTTGAGTGGTGTTTGGTGCTTCTCTTTTCATATCAACTCACTTATCTCACTCACTCTTGCCTTAGGGTGAGATCTTGATCATCAACATCCTTTTCCCTTTCTGTTTTTCTTCATTTGGTGCTACTGGAAACTGCACATTTCAGTCTTATGAGGACATCTTTTTCCGTAAGTTGCTTTTCTCCTTTTTCCTGCATTTCTTTATTATTGAGGTAATACTGATCATATAGCCATGTAGGAGAATCTCTTAATTTGCTTATGTCAGCAATTGATTACATATTTGTTCAAAATTAGATACGAATTTGTTGGGATCTGATTGAGCACAGAAACTGATCCCAGTTTTGAGTTAACTATTTCTCTCTGTGACAAAATGTATATGTTTTTTTTTTCTTTCTTATACATTGTCGCTTGCTTCATTTTCTGTGTGAGTATCATATTTCAATGGCTAGTTTATTAGTCGTTGCGATCAGAATTGTTCAATATATAGCATAGCTAATGTGAGATTTATGATTGTAGCAGTCAGTTATGAGTTTTCATCCTTTTGTCATTTCAGCTAGTGGATTTGCTTCTGGTTCTTGCATTGTGGAGTGATGTTCCATGGCTTGTGAGGGGAAGTTCGTATTGCAAAAGGACCAATGCTGAAGAACTTCGGCCTCACAGTGTCACTATTACTGAATTTGGTGCAGTTGGTGATGGGGTCACCCTCAATACCAAAGCATTTCAAAACGCCATCTTCTATCTCAATTCGTTCTCTGATAAAGGCGGTGCCAAGTTGTTCATCCCAGCTGGCCGATGGTTGACTGGCAGCTTTGATCTCATCAGCCATCTAACTTTGTGGTTAGATAAAGATGCAGTCATACTCGGATCTACTGTAAGTTCTCCATCACAGAAAGAGTGAACCAATTGATAGTTATGATATTTTGAATCATAATGTTGATACATTCTGACCTTCCAAACAGAACTCGGATGATTGGCCAGTTGTTGATCCTCTGCCTTCATATGGCCGCGGGAGGGAATTGCCTGGTAGGAGGCACCGGAGCCTCATTTTTGGTCAAAATTTGACAGATGTTGTTATTACAGGTAATATCAATGGAGGCTTCATTTCCTTGTTTGCTTTAGTTTGTTTTCTTTCATTACATAGTCGGTTATTTTGTCTGCTATGCAGGCGATAATGGAACTATTGATGGTCAAGGCAGTCCCTGGTGGGGATGGTTCCGAACAAAAACCCTGAATTATACTCGACCCCATTTGGTTGAGTTAATGAACTCGTCTGGGATACTTATCTCGAATTTGACATTCATCAATTCACCATTTTGGACAATCCACCCTGTTTACTGCAGGTTCGTTTCCTCCAAATGCATTACAATACAATTCTCTTCCTTTTCTGTTATAAAAACTGTGCAAAAGTGAAACTTCCATGAAATAGGGGTAGAGTTGAGATTTTTTTTATGGATGAACAGCCACGTCATTGTGAAAAATGTTACCATCCGTGCGCCACTTGATTCACCAAACACAGATGGGATTGATCCAGGTTAGCTTCTCTGTTTGGTCTGAAACTGTTCCTTGGCAATGTCTTAATTATAAAAGCAGTTGTTTTAGATGAAAAAATTTAGGCCCAAAGCATCATTAGCTCCGTCAAATTGTCTCATTTCGCGTATTGTCCACTGAGCTATGAAAAGGTCCCCTTAGCTTCCTCAACTTTGCAAAAGTGCGTCAATTTGCCCCTTAAATGCCGCTTGTCAACCTCTGATTGGAGAGAAATTTTTTTTTTAAATGGCATATTTGAAAAGTCAAACCAACCAGAAGCTGACACGTAGCATTCAAGGGGTAAAATGGTGCATTTTTGCCAAGTTTAGGGAGTTACGGGAACCTTTTCATAGTTCAGGTGGGCAATAGGCATAATGAGCTTAGTTGAGGGATTTAGCCAAAAATTCAGGGAAAGCAGCATAGGTTCTCATGCAATTTAACATGAAAACAAGAATACTATAGAAAAAAGCATTGCAATTGTTTGTTATGTAATTTCTCTTTTTATGGGCCAAGTACTCGTATGAGTTCTTACCTGTACATTTGGATGCATTCAGATTCTTCAGATAATGTTTGCATAGAGGACTGTGACATTACAACTGGTGATGATCTAATAGCTATCAAAAGCGGGTGGGATGAGTATGGCATATCATATGCTCGCCCTACCACAAACACAACCATTCATCGACTTGTTGGACAAACCCGATCAAGTTCAGGAATCGCAATCGGAAGTGAGATGTCGGGAGGTGTGTCAGATGTTCATGCTGAGGACATCGTACTTTACGGTTCTAATACAGGTATCAGGATAAAGACATCACCTGGAAGAGGTGGCTATGTAAGAAATATTCACATATCAAATGTGACATTAACTGATGTAAATATAGCTATAAGATTCACGGGTCTTTATGGGGAGCACCCAGATGAACACTACGATCCAAAAGCTCTCCCAATCATTGAAAGAATTACTATAGAAGATGTTAGAGGAAATAACATCAGTTATGCTGGTATTTTAGACGGCATAGAAGCTGACTCATTTCGTGCCATCTGTCTGTCGAATATCAATCTCAATGTAACCTCAGAATCTCCCTGGAACTGTGCGTATATCCAAGGTTATTCTGATTCAGTTACTCCAGAAACTTGTGAGCCACTCAGGGAGAAAATCTACCCTGCTCATTGTTTGGATTGTTACAGACATTCGAATTGTTTGTTGCATTCCGATTATCAAAATAGAGGTGTTCGGTTGCTATCTTGGTAAAATTTTGTGATAAAGAGTAGTGTATTTGTTTTGTGAATGCTGAGTTTAGTTCCAATTTTGATTCTTGATGTTTCTCAACAAATCTGCTATGGAGAAGAAATGCTTGCCTCCTGACATATACATAGAGTGTAATTTTCTGATCTTTTGCTGCTGAATTCATAGAGGTTCGAGAGATCATTTTTTGTGTAACTTTGAGTGCAGTAACAAATGAGTGATGTATCAGAAGGCGAAAATAGAATGAATTCATGTCTTTAAAATCTCTTTTCACACTTGGTCAATATTTGTTTCATTATTTACTTATTAATCTGTTACCATTATACATCATTGGTATATATTAATTTTGTCATCATTTTAGTTTCTTACATTTGAGCCTTCTGTATAATGTTGCTTGCTCTACACTATCATTTTCATATGCTCAACTGAATTTCACCATAATCTACATACTGAGCTTGTATGTTATACAACAAAAGGACCGGTCTTGGCTTCTAAATTCTAATGGAACCGCTTTACCTTCCTGAGCACTGATTTTCTCCAAAAGGCGGCTAATTGTAGATAACAAGTAAACTAATACTAGGAATCAAAAAAGGAGAAAAACCAGGTGAATTTGGCTGTATCAGAATTTGCATCTCCCAACTGCATTCATAAATACGATTATTGGCCAAAGAAGAAGAAATCTGAACCTTTTCAGAAATGTGTAATACCGGGTCTCAAGAAATTAATGTAAAATGTCAATAAATATGTAAAATGGAGTACATAAATAGATATGAATTTGACTACATATGAAACTCTGTTACAGTATTGAAATGCATATATGAGATACCAATCAATGAATTTTTCTCAAAGGTTGAGAATATGTAATTTCAAGCATTTGTCAATTATCTGGGAGATGCATCACAAGCGTCCTTCTTTATCACAGAGCACAAAACCTGTCGAGAAATATAAGTTTCGAGCTCCTTGGAAACCTCTGTCAACTTCAAGTCGAAACTACTTCTGTACTTGTGTTTTGGTGATGGCATAATACCAGAGAACATAACTGAGGAGCCAGAAAATCTTCTTCTTGGACTCATAAATATTCCAGGCGATCCTTTGGAAATAAGAGGAGTCGAACCTGAGCCTAAAACACTGGTCATATTCTTGTCCGGGTTCATCAGAGGTCCAAATTTGGTCTCCAAGGGCAGTGGCCTTAATGAATCTTGTTGGTCTGATGGCTTCTCCTCCTTCATCATCAGTCTTTCCCTGGCCTTCTCAGCTGCCATAAGAGCTTTCTCTCTGCTGAGTTTTATCAGTTTCCATGGATTGATACTTGCCCGAAAACCTTGCTTCTTGTTTATGCTTGAAGGCTGGGGATCTCTATCTATCATGATGGAAAGCTTTACTGGGTCCTGAACATATTGAACCATTATGATCCAGTTAGTTGAGTTGGTTCTCTTTTTCAAGCGAATTAAATTTCTAGTATTGCGTATACCTGATTCCCTCTGCAAATAAAACGAGAAACAAATGTTGATCTTTCAGGCGAGTCAATATCAGAATCTGAAGAGAAATCTGAGTCATCAAATGGATCAAGCTCCATTGATTGGTTCTCCTCTTTCATAGCCATAATGTAGTCGTATGTTCTCATTCCCTGCATAAAATTAGTCTTAGTGCTTTACCTTGTCAAATGAAAAAAAGTATCTGAAAATATCTTCGCAAGGTAGGATTATAAATTTGTTTACCTTGCGAATAAGAACGACATGAAAGAAGAGCAGTTGCCCCATAGCTGCAGAGCTATAGGCTGTCATCAAAACCAACAAAACCTGTAACATTTATCAAATCACACAGAAACAATGAGCTATATATGTTTATGTTTTTCTTCTTTGAAATGGAATATAAGATCATCACTGCTTCGTACCGATATTGTTGCAAGAACACCTCTTGGGAATTCTACATATAGTTTCCTCTGCAATTCCCTCTCTATTCCTTTCTTGTCTGCAAAACACCTGACGAATATGGCAATCGCAGTTCCTCCTTCTATGATTAACTGTTCCGTAAAAAAATTATCAAAATAAATTAGACATAGTTTCCTTGAAGAGAAAAAAGTCAAAAAGTAATTTTAGTCTCAGAAAGCCACCGACCATTAACAAGACAAATATCATGAGGAAGATGAATGTTGAGTAGTTCCTTTTGCCAACACAGTTGTTCAACCACTGGACCACAGAACAAATAAATAATTGCATTCCTTCAGATAAAATCTTATGGAATACAGGAGAAAGGGACAATAATTCTTACCCTGCAATGGTGGTCAAACCCTTCAACACACCGGTTACAGGTCCTACAGTGTTTACTGTGCTTCTTGACCTGAAATAATGATTTTGCAGTCAGTAAGTAAAAGAAGAAATCTTATCGGCCCTTAAGGCAATAATGTGTATTTCAGACCTCAAAATCACATAAGGAGCAATAAGAGATCTCATCATCTTTAGGGTTAGGTGCAACTGAATCATCCTTTAAAACAAGAGGAAATGGGAGTAATGGCTCCAATTGAACACTGGCCTTCAATGGATCCAGGTACTTTCTTCTAATAAAAGTCTTGAGGATTTTCCTTTCTATCCTCCTGAAAAACCTCACGACGATTTGACTCAAGATAAATCCATAGTTAAGCTTCGGAATCCCATCGGATTTAGCTTTTTTCTTCTTTTTAAATCTGGTTTTATCAGTGGGATCAATGGCTGTGCATCTAATAAATAGAAACATAACTGAAAATGCCTGAAACAGAGCCATAAACCCTAGTCAGATTTATGTATGTCCAATAATTGACAAAAGTAAAACACAAAATTTCAATCTGGTTTAGACACTTTACCACGAAGGTAAAAATTGTGGTAACTGTGATTTCTGCAATTCTGTTCCCAAGGAAGAGGCCAAAGAATGTATAAAAAGCCACAACAAGGAAACTGTAAACAGCCATCCCCACTATCTACAATCGAACAACAAAAACTTTACTAATTAAAGTAATTATTCAGGATCTTATAATTTAGACCTTTATCCAATTCAATCAACGGAAAATTCCTCGAATACAAATAATTAGATGAATCAATTGATCCGCTACATTAAAAATCAGAGGATGAAATGAGTTACCTGCAAAGGATGGAGAGGACGTTCCCAGCCATGGCGCCTCATGATTTTGAACATTAAGCTGTGAAAATCTGATAGCTGCTTCTGGATCTGTATAACTTCTAAAAATCCATCTGATGATTTGAATAAATTAAATAAAAACGCTCAAACGCTACAAGGGTTGAGAGCTGAAGATTGAAGTTGTCCAGTGTTATTTTACTATCACTCTTCTTGAAAAAGAGAGAGATGGACGCACTCTCAACGGTCGAGTCGCGAGGTTTTGAAATTTGAACGGTCAGCTTCAGATCTAAGTCAATCCAACCAACGGCTCACACTCAAACATACGGGTCCCTTGTGTATGGGCCATGATACAGATGCCGGGCCCAGTAGATTCCTCTAGCCAGTGACTACTTTTGGGCCACTAGACCTGTTGTGTCTTAGATTTGGTTGATTTTGAACGAGGTTTGAAACTAAGGGCGAGTCTTGGGGCTTTTTTTTCGTTTACTCCTTGTTTTTTATAAAAGCATGTAAAATAATTTTTTAGAAAGAAGACATAGAACTTTTGAGAATCATGGAATGCGATGTCATATTGGTCCTTAATTTAAAAGGCATTGTAGTGATTTTTTAAACATTAAAATATACACCCGAAATTGTTCGTGCAAACAAACAGTGGTTTCATGCGGTTATAATTTATATTATCTCTCCTTTAATTAGCAGAGAGATAAATCAAACAAATTTCATCTAAATTGAGTGCTCAATCATGATTCATGCATGTTATTTCCGGCTGCACACCACTACATATTTTTGCATATGAGCTTAATTTTTACCTTGTTTGTAAAATATTCGCAAAAAAATTTTGTATTCTGTACAATTAGAATTTTTTTTATCAATGAATTCAAAAAAATAAGATAAATAAACACCCTTTATCTTTCAATGAAATGTGTAGATAGAAATTTAATGTTCAAGTTATTGAAGTTGGACCGAATAAAATCTTAAAAATATATTCCAGTAAAAAGAACAAGAATGGGATTGTTGGGAAACACCCAGAGTTCCACCAAACCCTTCAATAAATTAAATCATATGGTAGAAGTAACTTACACCAATGTAAATGACTGGCAAATTCAAATCATGAAATTAATGCTTACTGAAGCAGTAGGAGGAACTCAAGGTGACCCCAAACATGCAAAATAATCATCAAAAAATGGGTCGTGTGATTTTCTCCATGGCAAACAGTACTACTTGCTGTGTGCATTAAATATATAGAAGTGAACAAACTAGGCACCGAGCAGTAAGAAATAAGCTATGATTCGACCAGCACGACAATGCAAACACATGTACTTGTGAAATTTCAGTTCTTTTTTGCTTTGGTGAATATAGTCGCATATGTGGCCTGGTTCTGTATATGGGTTCAATGAACTTGGACATATATAATTTCTACCTGGCTTCTGGTTTTCGTACAGAGCAAGACACCATTTTATATTTAGTTACTTTTTCCTTCAAAGTTTTTTTCGACATTTCTTTTATGTTGCTTAATTTGATTTGAAAATCAATTTGCTTGTTTTGTATGTGTGATCACCAGCATTTGAATGTTTTATTATTTTCCTCATTAAATAATAAACGTATTTTTTTCCCATTTGTTTGGGTAAACTTGTTTCATCTATTTGATCCTTTTATATACTGATAAATTAATTACATATTTTTTTTCATAATTTTCAGAATAAAACAATCTATTCCTTAATTATATATGTATTTCTCCTTCCAACCTTACTGATTTTACAGCGACAATGTATATTTCCTTAATGTACGAAATACATGACATGCATCATTCTTGAATTCCACTCTAAGCTTTCAAAACCTCACAACACCAAGTACAACCCCCACTTGTATAGATACATTACCCGCTCTGACAGGATATATCTACCTGTATAATAGAATCCTCAAACTATCCCCATCACCATGCTCTTTCATCAACAGCAGTAGATTAGTTGGGGATAAACAAGGGGGGGAATACATTTTATATATGTTTATTAACTATTACAAACTTTTCCCCTTACAGGTTGGCAATTCGTATATAAGTGAGGCTAGTTGGTAGAAAAAGTAGTGCAAGATTGAGGAAACTGTGGGGAGCCAGGCAATCCGGTTAGGGCGGCGTTAGAAGCACTGCTGTTGGTTGCCCCCTCATTACTTTTCGGTGCGCCAATAATATTAGAAATCGCTGAAGCCAAAGCCGCAGTGAAATTGGGGTCCGAAGCAATTGCAGCGGTTACAGTTTGAACCATAGAGGAATGCTGCAGAGGCGGAATATGAGGGTGGGGATGATGGAGGGGGTGGCCTAGAAGTGGAGGGCATCCCGGTAATTGAAGAGGAAAGGGAGGGGAAGGAAGTGAACGGAAGAAGAAGGGGTTAAAGGAGTTAGGGTGATGCGTTAAATCGAGAGTAATGGTGGGAAAGGGGGCAGATGCAGAGAGAGAGGCCATTGTAGAAGGATAAGGGAGAGAAGGGAAGAAGGGTTGATCGTTGGAAGTAGTTGAACTAGATAAGAGCATGGCCGCCGCCGCCGAGGTTGTATTAGCCATCGCAGTTGCTGGTGGTGGAAGAGGATGGCTGTGCTTTCCTTCGTATGTTGTTATTAGTATTGTCTTGTCCTCTGCACACCTTTGCACCTGCCAAATATATTTATTATCTAGCTACGTTTCTATATTAGAAATAGTGCAGGCAATTAAGCGACTAAATATTTCAAAAAGTTATTTAAAAAACAATATTAATATTTGTCGTTTTAAAACATCAATGTATTTTTTAACAAGATTTTCCTAATTTACCCGTGCATTATTAGGAAAAAAATTAAGTATAGGTTAATTTATAAGTTGATAACTAAGAAGAGAGATAATTTTATTATAAAGTAAAAAAAGATAAAATAATCATTTTATAATGTATTAAATGTTTAAATAATTTTGATGAAAAATTTAAAATGAAAAATATTAGGAACCGGGGGAGTACTTGTAAAAGACTAATAACCTAATAAAAGCTAATCTTGAATTTCAACTAAACTTTTATGAAATAATTACATGTTTTCAATACAAACCTCCGTTTGATATTATTGGTAAGAAGTGAAAGGGTACTTGTATGGTAACTTACCATTGGTAACCAACAAAAAGGAACGAGATTCTCATTTGAAGAAGTCGTTCAAGGTGGATGCTTTTCAAGAGAAAACGGGGTTACTCTTATTTTAACGAGTTAGGATTCTTTTAGAGTTTTTTTTTTTTGAAAAAAAAAGAGAAAAAAGATATTGGAAATTGTGTATTGAGTTTTAGCCCGTGCTAAAAATTGCTCAAAATATTATCTAAAGTTGATTAGGAGTTCAATATGGTAATTCTCCCTGT
Source organism: Euphorbia schlechtendalii (assembly GCA_949673415.1). Classification (NCBI taxonomy): domain Eukaryota; kingdom Viridiplantae; phylum Streptophyta; class Magnoliopsida; order Malpighiales; family Euphorbiaceae; genus Euphorbia; species Euphorbia schlechtendalii. Next base: position 34,012 of record CATIWQ010033757.1, read on the forward strand.
TTCTATTGGATTTTAATGGATAACTCTTGGTTTCTTATTTTTAAAATGAATAATGTTAAGAGTTTTTTTAATAAAAACATTTTTTTTTCAAAAAATTGCCTGCTAACAATAACAAGAAGATAAATTTCATCCCCACCTTCCCAAGTGCGGGTCCAAACCTGTGACTAAAGTGCCAGTTTCATTCTGATCAAACACTAAGCTAAATCGCAAATAAAATAATATGCATTTTAAAATAAAATAAGATACTTTTAACTAACGTGTATTTTGAAATCCTAATGCTTACAAAAGTTTTAAGTTTTTTTTTTTTTTTGTATAAATAACCAGATTAGAATTGACGGAGATGAATATCCTTACTAGTTTTACACATTTAGCATACCCGTTGACAAAAGTAGAAGTTAATTAGTAGTGAACTGTGTTTAAAATTGAAAAATTGAAGAGAAAACAACTCATATCTATAAGGAGTCAAGGGATAGGTAAATAGCGATTGACAAATGGGTCATGACTGATAAAACTCACCTGCTTACGAACTGGACATCCAACAGCCATGGTGCAACGGTAATAAGCACGAGGACAAGGGTTCCCTTTGGCCATCTTTTGACCATATTTTCTCCATTGACATCCATCGGTTATCTAAATATCATATCAAAACAAACATACACCATTCATTCAATTTCTTATCCAATAAGAAATTAACAAACTGAATTTGACTAATAAATGCTGACCAGAGGGGCCTCCGATCTTGCTCTCACAGAAACTCTAGCTTTCCTGAAAGGGACTTCATCATGGACACCCTTATGAATTCCCCCATCTAATAATCTTGGACTTTTTGGTGATCCCCAACTCTGTGATGTCTGATCAACTCCATCTTCCTGTTTTTCTGGATTTATCTGAGACATTGTATTCTTTGTCTGAGAATCCTTATTATTATCTTCTTCAGATTCTGAGGGGTTGTTTACATCTAATGCAGCAGATGGGACTGGGATCAGCTCCCCTTTCTGCAATTATAATAAAATCACACAACATTTAATTCATAAAAATATAAGGGGCCGAACCATTTGTATTTATTACAACTCGTTAAAACTAGATCTGATTTTGAGGAGAGATGCATATATTGATATTGACATTATTAAAGAATCTTTTCTAGAAATCCGAGTGAAGGATATTATTTTAAAGTACAGTTGACGATCCCGATAATGAATAGTTAGGACAAATTATTTTTAGTTTTGGCATATGTGGGTGCACACATGATCCCGCGTAATCCTGTAACGAAAAGATAAAACAAAGAAATGGATATGTACAAATTTAATGATTCACTTATTTATAACAATAATAATATGATTAAGATTTATGAATCAAGAACTAAAATCAGCAAAAAAGGATCACCCAGATGGCAGAAAAATTCATTTCTTTTATACATCATTAATATTTAAAGGTTGGTTTAAAGGAACTGAAGATTGACCTGATTTTCATGAGCTTGTTTTTTGCATTCTATGAGTAGCTGAGCTCGGAGTTGATTGTAACTTGTAGTGACCTGACTCAACATCAGTTTCAGTTTTTTATTCTCATCCTGTAGTCTCTCTAAATCAACTTCCATTTTCCTTGCCTGCAGAATACTATTCATTACAAAAACAGAATTTCTAATAATAAAAATTGTTGTTGAAGCTCAGTAACTCACTCACTTCATTATGAACTTTTTTTCCATTTCCGCAACCATGAGTCATGAGCAGATTCAGTCCAGTCTGCAAAAGCCCAAACCATTAAAAACTTTCAAAAAAAACAACAACATCTGTATGTTAATTGACTTGAATCCTTAAGTTTACCACGCCGGAATCCAGAAGATTTACTGCCGGCAGATCCTTTATTTGTTCACGAGGGTTCAATATAGGAGTCTTTTCGGTTGAAAAGAAATCAACTAACTTGATCTTGGAATTTCTTGGATTGGTGGAGTTTTCAAGTGAATGATCAGCTGGATTGCGCCGGAGAAAATCGCCGGGCGGCGAGAATGTTGATGCCCTGCTGGTTTGCTTTTCCATGATCGAAAGTAGTTTTAAGTTTTTTCAAACGTATAAAGTTCCTAAATAAGACTGACCACCGGAGGAGAGAGAAACCAGCCGCTTTTTTCGGAGGAGAAATGACGTCTTGCTTCTAGGATTGGTACACGTGGCTGGATTGTACATAGAAAGAAGTAAAGAACTGGGCAGCGCGTGCAAAACAATTGAAGGGTTTAAATTGAGGGGTTAGAAGTTGAGATCCGTTAACGGATGCGTCGTTATAGATGACGGAGTGAGGAGATTAAGTACTGTGCGTCCACGTGGGGCTGGAGACACGTCGTTGTGAGGTCAACCAAGTTGACGGCGCAGCTGTATCTGGCGTTAGTTAGAATAAGTGAGTGTGGGGTCCAATTTATCACATTGAGGAAAATACCTAATCCTACTGACTCTAAACACCCAAAAAAGGCCAACGCCCTAACGTCATATTGTTTCTCCCACGTCTACTTCATTTTATGCAGTAATTTATTTATTTCTATTTTTAAAGATCTTTTTCTCATTA
>CATIWQ010033775.1:0-16450 GCA_949673415.1 Euphorbia schlechtendalii
AAGGCGATTCTAACAAAACGCCGCAGTTTTAAGGCGGTTTCTCTACACTCTCCGCCACCGAAAACCCTATCGGAGCTTTTGGGCTACGGCGGAAATTAATGAAGATAGTTACATACAACGTCAATGGCCTTAGGCAGCGGGTTTCCCAGTTTGGCTCCCTCCTAAAATTGCTCGATTCTTTTGATGCTGATATTATTTGCTTCCAGGCAAACTTTCCTTTTCAATTTATCGCTTCTTGTGTTCTTCATTTGATACTTTTCTAATTTTTCTCTTCAGTTTTTGTTAATATTTTCCTGTAATCAAACAGGAGACGAAAGTGAGAAGACAAGAGCTAACGGCGGATTTGACCATGGCTGATGGCTACGAATCCTTCTTTTCTTGTACACGTACCAGTGAGAAAGGCCGAACTGGCTACTCAGGTAACCTGTTTGTCAAAAAGCCTCAACCAATTCGTTTTAATCTCTATCACAATTTCTAATTGTGATTGTTTATGAATTGTTGTAGGTGTTGCTACTTTTTGCCGTGTAAAGTCAGCATTTTCGAGTACTGAACCATCATTGCCGGTTGCAGCGGAGGAAGGTTTCTCTGGTCTTGTCAATAATTCTAAAAACGTGAAAGATGATTCCAGGGTTGTAGCACAAGGCCTTGAGGAATTTGACAATGATGAGCTTCTTAAAATTGATGGGGAGGGCCGGTGTGTTATCACAGATCATGGTCATTTTGGTACTACTACTTTTCTTTATTAGGCGAAATCTAAATCCTCTTTAGAAAATCTGTGATGGGATTAATGGTTCTAGGTTTTTTGCAGTTCTTTTCAATATATATGGACCTCGAGCAGATAGTGATGATTCTGAAAGGATAAAGTTTAAGATTATATTCTTCAAGATATTACAGGTAATTGGATTGTTCTCTTTATTCTATGGTTAAACGTAAATATGTAATGTGATTTGAGAAAGTAAATGTATTTTTCCATAGAAAAGATGGGAGAGCCTTCTACATCAGGGAAGAAGAATATTTGTTGTTGGTGATCTCAACATAGCTCCTACTGCTCTAGATCGCTGCGAAGCTGGACCTGATTTTGAAAAGAATGAGTAAGCTTTAGGCTTATTTCTGTGCAGTGATTGCTTTAGTGCTCACAATTTTTCTTACAGTTATCTGTGATTTCGCAGATTTAGAAGTTGGTTTAGATCCATGTTAATGGAGTCTGGAGGTTCCTTTTTCGACGTATTTAGAGCAAAACATCCTGACAAGTATGAAATTTATGGTCAACTATTTTATCTCATTGTTAAAACAATGACCTTGATCTGCATTCAACTACATTTATCAGATATATACAGTTACTTGGTACCTTGATTACTTGTAATTGTCTGTCTCCTTATCTTTTTTTTTCTTGTCAACAAAAACCAGATATTCCATTAATCAGTATAGCATTTAACTATTACAAGTTACATGATTGTATTTGTCATTTACCATTGTAATTTCATTGGAATCTAGTTAATGCATTCTAAAATCTAAATTTGCATGTAGAAGAGACGCATACACATGCTGGCCATCAAATACTGGTGCTGAGCAATTTAACTACGGATCTAGAATCGACCACATTCTTTGTGCTGGACCATGCTTACACAAAGACCATAATTTGCAAGGATGTAGCTTTTTCACTTGCCATGTTAAGGAATGTGACATATTAACAGAGTACAAAAGATGGAAACCTGGAAATACAGTTAGGTAAGCATTTGAGTCTACAAAATTTTAAAATATGAGCTGATGTTTTGTTTTTCCCGCATTGTCACATTGACTTATGCTTTTCATCAGCCTACATGTTCTCATACATCTAAACTCTCTGTTTTCCCTACACATAGATGGAAAGGTGGTTGGAACGTTAAATTGGAAGGTTCCGATCATGCTCCAGTTTATACAAATCTGGTAGAAATACCTGATATCCTCTGCCATGGCACTCCTTCTTTGTCTTCCAGATATTTGCCCATGATTCATGGTGTCCAACAGACACTTGGTGTGAGAATGTTTTCTTCTTGTTTATTATAATGCAATGTTAGTTCATATCAATCTGAAGTGCTAAGTCTAATAATCTTTCCCAGTGTCTGTTTTAATGAAAAGACAAGCTGCTACGCAGTCGCAATCCTGCCAGTTAGCAAGTTCGTTTCCAGATGAAAGAGTTGCCTTACAGACCTGCAGTGAAAGCATGGAAAGATCTGCTGATGCCTCTAGCATACCTTGTTCAGCTACAAGTGATTTATGTTTGTTGAATGAAGATAAAAGTGATGTTTTTTCGAGAAGAGATGAGCATAGCAAAGATTTTGTTGATGAGAGTTGCTCCAGCACCGTGATAATTTCACAAAGAGAGCGTATTAACTCAATGCCTAATGAGAAAATCATCAAAAAAGCAAGAAAAAGTCAATTGTCTCAACTCTCCCTCACGTCATTTTTCCAGAAAGGTCCAAAGCTTACCAAAAATGGCATAAATGCTTTTTTGAATGATTCAAGCGGTGAGTCAGATATGCCAAATTTTAATGATCAATCAAGCAAAGAACATAACGGTCCACTGGAGAAAGAAAAAAATAACGTAGCTCTAGCAGAGTGGCAAAGGATACAGCAAGTGATGCAGAACAGTATACCTCTTTGCAAAGGTCACAAGGAACCATGTGTTTCTCGGGTGGTGAAGAAAGCAGGTCCTACTTTTGGTCAAAGATTTTATGCTTGCGCTCGAGCTGAGGTATCCCTACTCTTTGTTTTCTTGTTGAAGTACTGTAGATTGCATGAATATTTGTGAATTTGTGTGTTATTGTTGTATGGTCTATCTATGATATGCAGCCTTCTTCTTGCATTGTTGTATAGGGAGGTTATTCGCACAAATTAGATATATGATGTAGTTGGAATGCTACAAATCCCACCTTTGTGAGGCTCATCCTTGTAAAATGGAGGAGGAACATAGGGAACGAGAAATGTGCTATGTTCTTAATGACTTGTGAAGTAATTTAGTTGATCTTATTTTAGGAGGGTCAATCTATGATATGCAGCCTTCCTCTTGCATTTTTGTATAGGGAGGTACTTTGAACAAATTAAATTTATGATGGTAGTTAGAAATTAGAATTGTTAAAAAGTCGCCTTTGTGAGGCTCATCCTCATAAAATGGAGAAAGATAGGGAAGGATGAGAACAAAGAAAAACCATGTAACGTCTTAAATACCTTTCTGGGGTCTGTTATATAACTCAAATGCATCTTTGGTGCCTAACCTGTTGAAATTGCTTATTTGGTGACAAGTTATATTCAACTTTCAACTTTTGACTATTACGTACTTGACATGTCGAATTTTAGTACGATAACTTAAGGAACCATTGAGGGCCGACAATTCTATGCAAGATCAACGAAACATACGCATTCTTCATATGACAATATAATTATTTCACGTTTTTCGTGTTGATAGATGGACACTTTATGAACTAAAATTGAATAGATGATGCATAATAGGCAAAAGTTGAATATGAGTGGCACCACATACGCATTTTCAAGTGGTTAAAAAGGAATTGAGTAATTACCTGGGTTCTTTTTTGAACTTGCAGGGTCCTGCATCTAATCCAGAAACAAATTGTGGTTTTTTCCGATGGGCTTCTGCAAAATCTCGGCATAAATAATTTAAAATTTGTCCTCGAATATGCGTGTGTTTTTATAGCTTTATCAATCATTTAATTTTTATCTGAGCACACAGCTCTGGTGTACAACGAATGATATTATTCATATGTTCTTTTGGACTTTAAAGTGTTTTGAAAAGTGCTGCCATATGCATTGAGGCTCGCGGGGTAATGTTGGAATTCCTCTTAAGCCTCAGGGCATAAAGGTATGCTGCAGATATCACGAGTGCTCTCTGGATTGATTGCCACTAATTCGTTCGGGTTTGTCAATGTTGAAAAAGTTATGTGAAGAGTTTAGGGATGATTGTAATTTGTGACTGAAAGATGATTTTGGTTCAATACTATTTAAAGATTCAGAAATTGGTGTCGAAATACCTCTCCGACATTTCTCAATCCTAATAAAAAAAATTTAAAACTCAATCAAACTCTAATTTTGTCAAATATTAACACTCAATAAAATCACATTTTGTACGTATTCTGTATATTAAAAAATGAAGAAAAATAAAAGAAACAGACTTGTCTACCCAACCTTATACTAGCCTTGCGTTGAGTTTAGTGGACTTGTCTGATCTCATTTTTCTATATGTTTTTCTAAGAAACAACATTTTTTTCTTTAGGTTATTGCCTAACTCAGTTGTCATGCAAATTTCTACAAGTTTTTTTCCCAGCATATGTGCTTGAAAATGAAAATTCTATATTTTTGTGTAGAGATGTGGGGATGTGACATTCTTTTTATTGTCGTTTTTATCTCAAAGTAATTGATACGATGGTTTTCTACCAATATGAAATGATATAAACATTTTGGTAGTGTAACGCTGAATTTTGTTATTTGGATCCCTGCTGAGCTCTGAGCATATTAAGCTCACCTATTTATTTCATGGATCCCTCTCCGCAACCACTATGATGATATTGAGGATGCATCCTAGTGTTTTTAAAAATTTAGAAATTAAATTACTCTTCTTTTCTAATTTAATGGCAAAAAAATTTAAAATAAAAATGGCAAGTAGAATTCAATTTAAATAGAGGACAAACAAAATGAAAAGGAGAAAGACAGAAGTGGTCGAGTACTATTTATATGTCCAACAATTTAAATAAGCGTCACTAAAATTGAAAATATCTCTTATTTTAGACAACTTAATTTGTACTTTATTCTAAAATAAATATTTATTATTTTAATCAAAGTGTAAGAGAGTTTGAAATAAAGAAAAGGCTAAACTTCAAAATATGTCACATGCACTTTTTTGCAAAGAAAATTAAAAATAATTTCTTGTAAAACAATCAAATCATAGGACGTGTTTTTTAAGTTTACCATGTATGTATGTATGTGTGTGTATATGTTTTAAATTAAGTGAACAAACATAGGGTAGTAGAACGTCTAATTGTCTACCTCCGAATTAAGTAGGAAAAAATTAAGGATGATCCAATTTGGTTAAGTTGTTTACTGATCAATTATTGACTGAGTGTGCAAAAACTCTCAATTTTCTATTTCAAAGTTTTATTATTAGTAAAATGTCAAAAAAAATCAGCGATAAAGAATCTTATGCTGGCTTGACTGCAAGAAAAATCTTATATTAATTTAGATATTGATTGCTTCATAACCATAATCTAATAAATTCTCCCCCGTTTATATACGTAATCAATTTTTATTCATGTTAGAATTTTCTAGAATAGGAATAAGAAGAAGAAGATTGCCAAATTTTTCATCTATAGATTTTGTGAATGATCTATCTTGCTGACTTAGACAAAACTTGGCCGTCAACAATTTCTGGCTATTCAAATTTTTTATTTTCAAAAGTTTTTTTTTATTTTTTTTCAAACTATGGTGATAATAACGATATTAGGCATTTCTTTTTCTAACCTTTTCGTTAATTCAACGTATTTATAAAATAGATTTAATGCATCGGATATGTCCCCGGAATCGGTCTTACAAATTGTGGATTCTAGGCGAAAAGAAAATATACAGATTCATAGTAAATAAAAATAATAATTTTAAATGCAAAATTATCCATGGAATTCTTACTTTTGGGTTGTAAGGTTAATTTTTCGGTGAAAATTAAAGTTTATTCTTTTGTAACATAAGATTTCAAATATGCAAACAAAAAATTAAGTAAAATATAATAAAACATTTGAACTTCACTTACTCTCTTCATCTCAATTTAAATGTTTTTTTAGAGTTTTACCTTCGAATTAAGAATTGATATAGAAAGACTAAATTAACCCTTTATATTTATTACATTGACTAATTGAATAATAATATATTATCTCCTCTTTAACAATTTTTCCTTATATATGGTATCTATAGAATTCCATTACATCTTAATTATGTGATTATATTGGAATTTTATTATGATTAATTATCAGAGAGATGAAATACATTCCTTGAAGATAACAAAATTAATTTATTGCCATTAATGTAAATAGATTTGAAAGAGAGATAAAATAAATTCATTAAATTAGAGAATAGATTGATTATCATTAATAAGGGTAGAATTGGAAGAAAAAGGGAAAAAAAAATCAACAAATGATAATTATTTTGGGAAGAGATGAAAAGGTTAAAAAGACATTTAAATTGAGATGGAGGAAGTAACATTTCTATGTACTTCCTTTTTGAAAGGAATTTTTTTTTACAATTTCATTGAGTTGTTTAATTAATGCACACATTGAAATGATCATAACAATAAAATTACTATAATTTGAATATAAATAGGATTGATATAAATATATGGTAATTATTTTGTTTGAATTATTTGTATTAATTAACTTTATTTACTATTGTAAAGACATGAAATCATTAAATATTAATTTATTACTATATATATGAATGGGGCCTTAGGTTTGTTGAGACTCTAAGTAAAGGCTTAAGTGGCCTCTACCATAAGGTCCTCAATTTATCCCAAGAAATCTCATGTCTCCTAAATATCATATATCAACTTCTGATTAGTGAGAGAAAATTAGAAAATGATATCTTTGAAAAGCCAAACCAACCAGAAGTTAATACATGACGTTTAAGGAGTTAATCGGTGCACAATCTGAAAGATGAGAGAGTTACAGGGACATTTCCAAAATTCATGGGGTAACAGATTTTTTGGGACAACTTAGAAAATATCCAAATGCATCCGTCCTATAAAACACTTTGAATTTATTCCACATTTTTTGAATATAAAGCATTTGATATTTCAATGCATTGAATTAAATATATTTTTTTGTTACCTTGATAAAAAAAAATAATAACTATTTTCTATAAAAAAAATTATCGAGAAATATAATAAGGAAATTATAAAATTTTATATAATTGATCAATGAAAACTGTAATAAGTTTATATATTGAGCTTGTGGCCAATCGACTTCCTCAACCAGTAGCTATAATCTCTAAACTCTACAACAATATCTTACCATCAATGGAAGGAAGGTTGGAGTAGCATAAGACCATTATAGAAAGAAAGTCAGAATGTTTTGATAGAAGATGTTAAGAGTCTGACTGATCATCAAAAGGAAAATAATGAAGAGCAAACAAATGTCAATAGTAGAACTGAAGCAGAGTTTCAAGCATAGAATAAAATCTGACAAGAATGGATGTGATTATTGGGAGTGAATTGGATAATGTCCAGAGGTCCTTGAGATATGAAATAAGGGAGCAGCATTGGGGACTGTGGAATGACATTAACCGGAGGATGAATGCCTTCTCCAAGAAGATTAATGATGATCATAAGATTGTTCTGGAGAATCATAAAGTAGTAATAGACAAGATTGAGGCATCTCTGAAGGTTATTTCTTCAACTGTGTACTTCAAAAGTGTTGTGCTACAAAATGAAGAACACTTCAGCTAAGGCGGAAATTGACATAAACATGAAAGAGCTTCTGAAGAAGAGTTTCCCTTCCCTTGTGTGAATCGCTACATCAAGTAAAGGACATTCATCTCAGGTTCTAGGGGAGCCTCTAGATGAGAGTCTAAGAGATATGCAATATGCCATTATAGATCAAAATATCTCCTCAACCTCTACCATCCCAGATCAACTCCAACAGTTCATTGGTGGATTTGAATCTCTCTCTCCATGGTCCATTATACGAGCATGAAGGCTACATTGTCCCTTTCCACAAGAGATTTATAGAATTTTTTATTGCTTCTAGATTCTAGATGCAACACCAGCAAATAATCATAATGAAGACTCTCTATGTATTCGTGAATGAAGATATTATTGAGCATATTGATTATGTTATGCTCGAAATTCAAGAGGTGATCGATCAGTTCAATTCCTAGAGAACGTTTCTCATTCTCTTAGAAGAGATCATCAGTGTTTACAATCGAGGGAGAAGATGTCTCAAAAGTCAAAAGGATTAATGGATGAGGCATATAGGGGGAAAGTACTTGAACAAAATGCAGAAATGGAGATCTGATCCAGGTGAAACATCAAATACTCAACCATCTCAAGCTCAACCCAAAGAAGAACCTATGGAACTAAATGAAGTAAATCCAGTTCAAGCTCAATAGCCTGAAAGGAGACAACCAAGAAGGCAACCACCTAAGAAGAAATAGCTAGGATACATTAACTAGTTTGATACTTAGTTCTTGGTTGTAATTTTTGTAAAGATTTCATCTAGTGTATCAACTGTTTGATCACTGTGATTTATCAATATAAGTCTGAATTGTTCATGATCTAAGTACAATATCCAATTGAACTACTTGTTTTGTTCTTAATAAAAATTTTTGCAGGAACTATTTTAAATCAAGTAGTCTTAGATCAAGTCTAAGATTATGGGGGAGTAGTTTCAGAAGATGAAAGTGAAGAAATTAAAGACATATACTCCTTATATAGTTCTCTAGTAATAATCAAAATGGGAGAGATTGTTGAATCATAATTTACTCAGAAAACGTTGTAATACTTACTGCAAGAACTGTCCTCAGTAGCTGTAAAATGCATCAGAAGCAAGTTAAGAAGTTACTAAGTTTTAAATTGCATCAGAACCTAGCCTTGAATCAGAAGCTTAACTTTGTGTTTGAAGATACAAGGACCAGAAGCTGCATCAGTGTGAAGATTTCTCATAGGCTAGAAAGTTGTCTTAGAGGGAATTATCCTTTGAATTGACAAGTTCTTAAGAACAAATTAAATGCAGGGTATTTATTTCAAATTATTTGATCATCAATCTCAAGGCATCACGTGAGTTAAATTTGTCATGCTTTTGCAATCCGCGATGCAAAAAGGTGCAACTCCTGAAAATGACAAGTTGATGTTGATATCAAGGAGAAAAAGTTTCCTTTTTGCCCTACAGCAGACAGCAAGAGAACCATTTTACTAACTAATTCGTATCAAGGCCAAATCGTGACCACTAAAAAAAGTATAAATGGAATCAAAATGATATGGTCGCTGGGCTAATTTGTCCTTAATCTCATTTAGTAATAACGAGAAGTGACAACGAGAAGATTTCAGCAATTGTACAAGATTAACAGGAATATGTCAATCGTATATAAAGGGAGATAATTCCAGCAGAGGAACTTGATGAAGCACTATCAATTCTTAAGAGCAATCAAGCTATCTCACAAATCATAGAAAAAACGCTTCACTTATAATCACTTAGAAACCACTCACTCATATTTGTTTGTAAACGAGACTTAGTGAAACAAAGTTCAGAAGCTCAAAATCTTTTCTATTAAAAACTTTTATAGGCTAGCTTAGCTACCACGTTAGTGTGGGGGAGTTTATACACTAGTGAGGACGATCTCTTAGTGTCGGAATAGCTTAGATCTGGATTTAGTGAGAATGGTAACTCTGTATTAATAAAGCTCAGAAGCTGAGATTGTTGGACGTTACTTCAATCTATTATCAACATTGTAGTGGTTTGTTTCTCCATCCAAAGGGGATTCAATAGTAGATTTTGGACAACGATTCCGAGGACTAGATTAGGTATAGGCCGAATCAGGATAAAAACTTCGTGTTTGTTTCATCTTTCTCTTTGTTTATTAATCTATTGTATTCATAACTTGAGCATTTACAAATCACATAAAAAAAGGAGAATGTGTTGCGTTAAAGAACAAAATCTGAGGAAAACTTAAAAAAAATAGTTTTACTCATAAACTGATTTAGAGTTTATTTTCCATAGAACCTTCGAGGACTGTGAATAACTCGAAAAAGAATTATTTACCTCCCTAACTTGTTATCACCCTAATTGGGTCCATCAATCATTTATAGTTTGACATATCAATACTGAAATTGTGTTTTTTTTAGTTATTTTTAACTTATCATGCATTTTGTAATAAGTTTTTAGAATTATAAATATGAAATAAGTTTGTTTGTATATTACCTTTTTTAAAAAATATGGGGCATACTTATTATTTGTGTGATTTAAACTACAGTTTCTTACTTCTTTAATTCTTCAAAAGTTTGTGACTACCAAGTTATTGTTTAATGATTTGTACGTTACTTTAAAAGTGCGGTGATGGAAAATATATTCCCATGCTAAGCCTAGCTTACAACCTTACAAATTTCTCATGCTTTATGTGTTTTTCTTTAAAGAGATGACTTAATGCATCACATACCTCCTAACTCGACTAGAAAAGCATGATGTCACCCTAAACTTTTAAAAGTTTCAAATATCTCTGAACTTATTTAAAATACATCAGTGTGTTCATATTATTGTCACACGTTAATTTCTGATTAATTTGACTTGTTTAAGAAGTAATTTTTCAGATTTTACTATGTTCAGTTAGACACTGAAAATAAACTGATACAATTTGTTACGAAATGAGAGTTTTTTTTTGGAGGTTTGTGGGACAAGTTTCAACGGTAATCGATGCATTCAAGCCTAAAGAATAAAGATAAAGTAATAAACAAATGACCATCGAAATAAGACAACAGTTTTTTTCATCCGTCCCTGAGACAATCGATTAGTCATTTCATCTATTTTTTATAAAGGAAAACGGGATAAGGCAATATTGTTGGCTGAGTCAGCCAACCGAAACTCATCGCTTGTTTTGATAAAATTGGATCCACGAATTTACTTCTTTCTCCTTGTTTAAACTTAACCATGGTTAAACTTTTGCCCTTATATATACCCTTCCTTACTAACCAATCACTCAATTAACCGCATAAAAAAATGCTCTCTTCTTCTCCTTCTACCCTTCTTCAAATTCCCCTCAAATCTCCTTCCGCCGTGACCCACCGGAAAAATTACCGGCCTCTTGTTATCTCCAATAGCGCCACCGCTTACAAGGAACGGCCTAATCTCTCTTTTGCTTCTCCAAAAATGGCGAACTGTACTTCTCTCTACGCTATTTTGGGGATCCCGATGGGAGCGTCAATTCAGGAGATCAAATCGGCGTATCGGCAATTGGCGAGGAATTGCCATCCCGACGTGGCTTCTTTTGATCGGAAGGATACGTCGGCGAATGAGTTCATGAAGATTCACGCAGCTTACTCGACTCTTTCGGATCCTGAGAAACGCGCAGTTTACGATAGTAAGCTTTTCAGCAGGAATCGGCCGTTAACCGTCAGTTTTTCGGGTTACGGCGGCCGGAGTTGGGAGACGGATCAGTGCTGGTAACTGATTTGACTCACCGAATTCAATAGATCAAACAATTGTGCTATCTGCGATCTGGAAAACAATTAATCGGCCGGCGAGTGTAGATAGTCTTGGGTGTATATATATATATATATATATATGCAGATGTGCTGATCTGAGCCATTCAAGGCGAGGAAGTGTTTCTAACGACAAATCACGGCCGTTGGATTATACCACGTGATAGCTTTTTGGTTTGATTGGCGATATCTTGAATGTAAGCTCGCCGGAACATTCTGCTACTCCGACCGTTATGCTATATTTGATACTGGGAAAAAAATGAAAGCAGCCAAACTTTTCACAGTTTGGAGTAAATACAGTATGAATGGAATTTAAATTGTTGATGTAAATTGTAATCAATGATATTATAATCATTGTATTTACATCTCATTTTGAGAAATCAGAATTATTATCTTCGTACTTCAACTCAAATATGATCTTATTTCCAAACATGATTAGAGATTAATTATTACCGAAATATAATCTGTAATTAATTAACATTGTTAATTTATCCCCCAATAGATTGTAATACAATATATGTTGATGGCTATTTCAGCATGATTTGTGTTTTAAGAATTATGAAATTTGAATAATGATTTATGGTAAATTTTATAGTGATTTTGTAAATTCTAAAATCTCTTATTTTGTCATTTGATGATAGGAGACAAAGTAAATTTTATTTTGTTAAATATAAACATGTCCAACTAAACTTTAGAAAATCCTTTACTAAAGAGAACCATGTGCCAAACAATAACTAGTACTTTAAGTTGCCATTTATTTGTAAGAAAATAATGTGTAAGGGAAAATGTTATGTAAGGAAAAATATTATGTAAGTTAACTTATATATTGTAAAATATGTAAATTATAAAAATAATAATTATTATATAAAAATTTATAATAAATATCAATTATATTTTAATATAAAAATAAATATAGATGGATGAGGTAATGTGGGGTGGGGTGGGGTGGTGGTTGCGTTAACGTTAGCGGGTAACGGTGAAGGAGGAGGTGATGGTGACGATAACTGATTTGAGGGAGTGATGGATGTATTTGTGTTGATGGTGGTGGAGGAAATGGTGATGTATGGGTGAAGGTGGTGATGATGCTGGCAGGGTGGAGATGTGGTGGTGACAAGGTGGAGGAGATGGTGGTTGTGGCTAGTAATAGTAGAATAGAGGAAGTGATTGATGTGTTTATGTGTGTTGGAAGAAGAAGTGTTAATAATAGTTGAGGAGGTGAGGTAGAAAAGTGAGAGAAAATATTTTCTATTTTTTTTAATTAAAATATTTTTTCTTTAATTTACACTATATTTTTATGTTGTTTTGCACAATATTTTTTTCACTTATTTTTCATGTCAAACAAACATCGAAAAATCCGGAAAATATTTCCCTGCAAATAAACATGATCTGGGAAATTATTTTTTAATAAATGGAAATGTTTAAATTTTATAACATTACATTTTATGAAACACATTTTTGTCACATTAACACTTTTTATTCCATTTGAATATTTATTTGCATTATATCTGTTACCAAAATATTATTTATTGTTTAATATATTGAAACTGCATATTTAAAATTTAGCTAAGGATTGAAAACTCTATGCATGACACAAATTTTTTTAAAATCGAACAAAAAGAAAAGTGTGTTTAGCAAATTTCTATGAAATAATTAAACAATATTATTAAAAAGAACATAGACAGTAATATTATTTTAGATTAATAAAGAGGCAACGGTGAGTAGTGATAAGAACAAGTTCAATTAGGACAAGTAGAAGACAAATGTGTTAATTCAAATCTTATCTTAATTTCCACATGACAATAACGTTACAATTTCCTATCTCTGTATTTTATAATATTATAACAATTATTTTTGCCCCGTTCTTTTCAACTTCTGAAATTTGAATTAAACTTAACTGAATTGAACTTAACTAAACTGAACTGAGCTTAATGGACCTAAACTAAACTTAACTGAAATGAACTGAACTTAATGAACCCGAACATAATTAAACTTAATAATAAATATATTAATTATTAAAATAATAGTAAAATCCAGTAAAAATAAATAAATTATTAATAATCATTACAAATAATATTATTAATAACTTCCAATATAAAATAATTAATAAAATAATTTTAATACAATTAATAATAAAAATTGTTATAATACGTAAATTCATTTAATTAAAATTTTATTATTCAAAAAATAATTATTGTTACAATTACACGTGAACTAATTTTGATTATTATATTATATTATAGTTTGGATTCAAATTATCACTTATTATTAGATTATAAAATTGTAATAGTTGTTTTAATTAATAAATATTTTTATTTTATTATCCCATAACACATTTTCTAATTAATTAATACTATGATTATAAATTAAAATATTATTATATTATAATTGCATTAATACTATTATCATATCAATAACACTAGTAATTATCACTATTTAAAAATTATTTTACTATATTTATAATCAATATTAGCTACATTAAATAATAATTATTTTCCTATATTAATACTTTTATCATTGTTCTTCTTTTTATTATTATTACTATTAATTTTTATTAAAGATTAATTAGAATAATCATTATTAAAATTAAAATTTATGAACCTGAACTGAATTTAGTAAATCTTAATTAAACTAAATTGAATTGAACTAAATTAAACTGAACTAAACTGAACGATAGAGTCTTTGTCTCTATCCAAAAAGTACATATTGCTTTCATTTCATTTGTCAATTTGTTATTATAGTTTTTCTTTCTTTTATCTATTATACTATTCATACTTCAACTTGGGAAAATTGGGGTATGATTAGACTGTCATGAAAACTACATTAATTTAAATTTAATCCATGGTGTCCATTACTTGCATAGTTGTATTCAATGTTCTCGTTTATTTAAGATTTGGATTTCTGTTAAAACAAAATAGAAAAACGGTTACCTGCGGTTAGGTTTCAACTGAAACATTCAAATAACCGTCATTTATTTTAAAACTAATGTCTTTAATTTTTGCATTATGTAAGGGAATTAGAATTTTTTGTTTCGATCACTAAGCTTTGGTTTAGTGGTCATTATCTTTTAAAGAATTCAAAAAATATAAGATAGTGAATTCAAACCTTGTAATCAACAAAATTGACTAAATATACTATATCTTATTAAAAAAAAAGACGCATTCATGTCAAAAGGTTTAGAGCAAATTCAACCCTATTTTCCATTTTACATTTTTCAAACTCATTTTGCAGGATCCACAATGATTTCCCTACATCCATATTCCCCATGTTTCAATTCCTCAAATAAAATTCTCTTAAAATAATAATTCATAATCACCAAACACGTAAATACTAACAAAAATCCAATAAATAATAATAATATTATATTGATTTTCCAAAATAGGGATCGTATATATAGAGAATCCATATTTTATAATATACTATATAGAGAATGGTTGAGTTATCATATCCCTCGTTTTATCAAATTCCCTATTACAGGGAATGATTGGACTTGCGCTTAAAGCAAATCTAACTCCATTCCTCATTTCATGAACCCATTTTTCAAGATTTACGTTGTTTTCTCTCCATTCATATTCTTCGTATTTCAATTTCTCAAATAGGATACTCTTAATATAAAACTCTACTTTGTTATCATCATATCAAATTCTACATATAAATACTAACAAATAATAAAAAATACAAAAATTTATACTCCCTCCACCCCATATTATTTGTCTTTTTAGAGTTTTCCATAGAATTAAAAAATGATTAAAAATACTAAATTGACCTTTTGTATTTATCTCAAATATTAATTGATAAATAGAAGTTTCTCTTCTCTTAAACCATCTTTCCTTATTTTTAGTATCCACACAATTTCATTTCATCTAAATTGTTATTAATATGGATAGAATTGAAAGAGAGATGAATAAATCCCTTAAGACCCTGTTCTCTTCAACTACAATTCAGTTAAGTTTAGTTAAGTTCAGCT
This sequence comes from Euphorbia schlechtendalii, assembly GCA_949673415.1. Lineage (NCBI taxonomy): Eukaryota > Viridiplantae > Streptophyta > Magnoliopsida > Malpighiales > Euphorbiaceae > Euphorbia > Euphorbia schlechtendalii. Next base: position 15,186 of record CATIWQ010033775.1, read on the forward strand.
ACGTGTAGTTATAAATTTACACTGAAATAAGTTCAGTACAATTCAGCTTTCAGAAGTTGAAGATAACATGGCCTAAATATAACAAAAGATTTTCATTGTTATTAATATGAATATAATTGAAATGGGACAAAATAAATTTTTAAAATATAAGAAAATAAATTGATTACTAGGAAGAAAGATAGATTTATCTCTTAACTACTAATAAAATGGGATGAAGGGAGTAATATTATATTTTGTGTGTGTGTGTATATATTCGTCAATCACTCTTCTGAATTTGTTCAAAATAGTCAATTATCACCATTAACTTTCAAATGTTTTAAGTATTCCCGAACTTGTAAAAAATGTATCAATTTGCCTCATTTGATAGACGCATTAAACCATTTCGAAACAAAAACTCTATAATTTTTCATAGATTGATTGGGAAGAATCCATAACAACATGTTATCTCAAAATTATGATCAATTTTATCCGATTCAACTATATATATTTATAAATTTATATTAAATTCAACGCATTTCATATCAATTCAGTTCACATGAACTTAACAAAGTTGAGGACATCAAGGTCTAAATTGTCTGACCAAATCCACATAATTAAATTGTTGTCGCTAATTGAGAGTCGCTCAAATTTCAGCATATCACTCATTTGTAAAAGATATATTAATAAGCATGAGAGAGAATTTGAAAATTTACACAACATGTTAGAAATTAGAAGAAATATATGAAAGGTGGCATATCATTAAAAACAAAAATTTTAATTTGAATTCATAGACTGAATCCATGTTAGGGCCATGCTTTCTTGAACTTCTATTATCTAAAATGAGCTTATTTCATGACAAGTTTATAAATATAGATAAATAGATTAAACCGAATCAATGGTTTCATGCGGAAGATAACAATATCATATGAACATAAAGTATATATCCATTAAATTATTGCTAAAAAATGGGTGCGATCATACCAACATTAAAGCACCAGATCCCACCAGAACTCCGAAACTAAATGTTTTTAGACGAGAATAGTACTAAGATCGGTGACCTCTTGGGAAGTTCTTGTGTTCCAACCCCTAAATTTTGTGATTGAGGTTTTGACCTTGTTGGATTCTGAAGGATAAATAGTTTTCTAAGTTCTAAGTTCAGAAGGAAGCCTCAGAAGGAACTCGCCTTAGAAGCACATGGATTCATTAGAGGAACTATGAAGTCTCAGAGGTCATTATTATCAGAAGAAGAGTTATATAAATAACAGAGGATCTCTCAATACTCAGAT
>CATIWQ010033778.1:0-30515 GCA_949673415.1 Euphorbia schlechtendalii
TAAGAAAAGGGCATGAATGGAAGCAAAAAATTATTAATAAAAAGATTACCGGTTTTGTGCAAGTCAAAAGTAAATTACATGGTCAAAGATAAATTTGACTATTATGTTATAGTAAAGTGTAAAGTTCGTATACCATTATATTAAGTTTTGAAGTTCATATACCATTATGTTAGTATAGGCAAAGTTCGTATACCTTCAATGATTTTAAGCCTTAAAACGTGAATGCATTTCTAAAAGAGAAAGAAAAGTTCTAATTACATAAATAACAATACACCAAGTTGCTCTATTATGTTTATTATTGTACACTTTCAAACCCTTTTGTTTTAGCTGTAAACTCAGATTGATCTATTTCCTATCAGAGTGATGCATCTTCAACTTGAACTGGTTTACAACAATTTTATCAAGTTAAATAAATAAGTGATATAACAATACACCAAGTTGCACTATTATGTTTATTATTGCACTAATTGTTGCAGTTGATGTTAGTTGTCATTAGTAATTGTTTGTTGCTACTAATAACTTTATGTGTCCGAAATAGATAAAAAAAATCATAATTAAACATTTGATATTTGACATCAAAAGGTCAAAATGGATCATACCATGAATCATTTTCCACCATTAAATATATTAAAGAACCAAAATTTTGTGATCCTGTCTCTCTATGCAAACAAATATAACATCAATCCTTGAGGTCAAACTAGTTTAGTTCTTCTTCCACTCAAAGTGAGGGTATGTAATGTGAGGTCAATCCTAACAGTATTTTATAAAGCATAATTTCAAAATATATCATTTTCCAAAATAAATATCAAAGGCTTAAGCTGCCAAATCATGATATATGGGTAAAAAAGGTAATAATTAATTTGGTTCAGCAATTTTTCAAATTGAAATGATTTTATTTTTTAGTCAAAACATGGATGAAGTAGAAAAATGTTTGTATGATTTTATGTATAATATTTTATATATAACGAGAATGTAGTTAAAAAAATATATTACATCTATTAAGTCATTGGCAAAAACGGAAAATAATGCCACAAACTCATGTTATAATAAAAGACGTTGGGTTTTTTCTACGTTGATAAAAAAAATTACTTTGTCGTCTCTACTTATATTGAGATGGTTTTTAGAACAAAAATATATTTTATTGCAATCACACCAGAAGCGCCAATCCATTAACCATTTATAGATGCATTGAAATGAGAGTTCAAAAAGTTTTATAGAGACTAAATTCGGTTCAAACCCCAGCTTAATTGCATGAAACCATACACACAATAATGCTATTACTTTCCGAAAAATACAAAGTCAATTGAATTTCTAAAAGGAGTTGTCATATAAATTAAAAAAGTAATAAAAATGTCAATTTATAGGGGGAGAAACAAGGACATATGGTAATGTGTTACGTGACAAATATCCAATAGGCTCAAAAAAACAAAAGAGAATCTGCTTTATTTTATAAATTTATAATTGTAATCTTTTTTCTTGTGTGGCATTGATAGCAACGACTAGACTCTTAAATAATTCCTTGCTGAAAATTCCAACAAATACACTCCAAATTCTTGTTATCTAATTCCACCCTTCCCTTCCTCTCCCATCATTCATTTCAGTTGTCAGGCCGGCAGGGCAATGGAAGAACACCGATCCAATTCCATGCAACTGATTTGTAGTAAGAGAATTTTGTCGTCAGAAATCGTTGAAATAAGTGAAGAAATCGTGAGTATTGCTAATAGCATTAGCAGAGATGTTAGTGATGATGTTTATGTTGCTGTTGGAAAAGAAGATTTACATGTCCTAAAGTGGGCTCTCGATCATGTTGTTTCTCCCGCAGCTCGAATCTTCCTCGTCCATGTTTTCCCCCCTATTTCGTATATTTCTACTCCAGGTACCGGATTTTTCACTTCATTTTTTTATCGCAATTTTTTGAATGCTGTCATATCGTACTCGATGTAATTGATCAATTGTATTGATGACTTTGATATGGTTTTGCTGTTTGGCTCAAGTTTCATTGCCAGTTATGTTTTGCTACGTGGTTATAATTGTTGACGTGGCAAATTGTGATTGGTCGGAAGAGATCTACTATCATCATAATTTTTAGTTTGATGAATTATATTATACCGTATACCCTATTGAAGTCTTTTTTTATCTAATATAATTGTTGAACTCAAATCAAATGTTTATTGTGAATTAATGGAACAGTTGGAAGGTTATCTAGAACCCAATTGAGCCAAGATCAACTGAGATATTATGTCAATGAAGAACATAACAGAAGAAGGAATCTACTGCAAAAATATATTCGACTATGTAATGATTCAAAGGTGCATTCAATTGTTCTGTACTTTATTATACATTGTTACTATTTTATACGTGTGCTTTGAACCCTTCATTTACGTATATTAATAGCAAATGGAATTTATTTGAATTTAATTGAATTTTATATATAAATTTATTTGAATTTTTGTTGTAAAATATTGGTTCCAGAGAAATGAAAAAAAAACAACGTTTATTTTTCTTTCCAATTATCATTTCCTTGGTAGTATTATCTTTTGCTATCCAGCAATGAGCGGATTTAATAAAGCTATTATTTTTTAGCTACTATTTTTCAATGATTGTAGCGTAGATGTTGAGTTTGATGTTGTCATCGAATTGTTTTCTAAAAATTATATGAGAAAATTAGTTTTAATGAAGCAGACAGAAAACAGTTTCAAAAGAATGTTATATACAACCGAATTAATTTTAATATAACTTAAAAATAGTGTCTAAAATGTGTATAGGTGAGTGTGGATACAATGCTTATTGAGAGCCATAACACAGCCAAAGCCATTCTTGATCTGATTCCTGTTCTCAATATTACCAATTTCGTCATGGGAATTTCTCGACGGTCTCCGCCTGGCTCCAGGTATTTTCTAATTTTATTAATGGACTAATCTGACATGAATTCTTATATAGTTAATATTTGTTTTAGATTATTTGGTAAGAAAATTGGCAAGGCAGAGTTTGTGAAGAACAATGCTCCAGAGTATTGTGAGATTACAATTGTTAATGATGACAGAAAGACTGTAAATCTTCCGCAGCCTACACATACTAATCAAAGGAAGCTTTTAATATGTGCATGCTTCCCAGGCAAGTTGTTTTGTTTATCGGAATAAAAAGATTATAATTTGATGTTGCTGCAAGTTTTTTTGAAAATAGATTTGATTATATGTGTATATTAGTTTTCATGTAAAGTTTTATACTAATACCTTGTGAATTTTATCAGCTAGTAGAAAAAACATCAAGGCTGAGAAATAACATGCGAGTTACAGAGGGAATGATCCAGAGACGAGACAACAAGTCCTATAAAATAGTTACTAACTCGATTTGTTCTTACTGTTAATTCTTTTGTAGCCTCGTAATAATAACATATCAATGTTACCTTATGGATAAAAACAAAGTAATATTTGAAAATTTTTACGAGCAGTGGTTCAGGGCAAATCTAATAGTTCCTTATTTTTAAAGATGAGAGGAATGATAAAATCCAACATTTACGGGGAATATATTAAAATAATATTACTTTACACTTTTTGTTATTTTTAATTTTTATTTTATTAGTTTAATAATAAAATATTATTAATTTAAAATGAATTTGATTTAAGGTTTAAAAAATGAAGAAAATAGTAGGTAAAAAAACAATGTCTATCGATTTGGAAATTAAAAATGAAGAAAATCTTTGAATTTACTCTTATAATGGCGATTTTCCGTACCATGTACCTTCGCCAGGATTGTCACTGTATGCAAGATTGCAAGTTGTTATATATATATGCTTATTGCACTAAAAATGCTTTATGCCTATTTTTGCTTTAGCATTTGATTTTCGAGTACTGACTTGTCTTTGCATTTTTAGTTAATTGAAAGTCAATTTTATTCATTTGGCTTTTGATATTAGATACTATGGTTAACGCATTAATATTTATACTAGAGTTTTCTTACCAATCAGAGGAAAACAAAAGAAATTCTTTTCATCGGTATCATATTTAGAATCAACAAAACACACAATTTCAAATTTATACATCTAACATACAGGATATTTCACAACTAGGCTATTACCTATTTTCCTTGGTTATTTTTCATTTTATTTTGATTAAATTGGACATGTATTTATTTTTTTTGTCAAATGTTTTATTTGATTATTTTTTTAATTGCAAGTCTATATTGATATATTTTTTAAAATGATAAATAATTATAACATCCCTAAACTTTGATCAAATACACTAGTACCTCCCCATGTTTTGAAAAATTACTTTTACGTCCCCGTGTTTTGACATTGTCAAACTATAACCTCCTTGTATTTAAATTATGTGTTTTTGTACAAAAATTGTTAACATGGTAAGTATTTGTTGATAAATTTACTTTTATTTTGTTATTATTACGAGACCTATAATCATCAAAAGTATTTTCTTTAATTTATAAGATATTTCTATGACTTTCAGTGTATGATCTCATGGGATAATATAACATTAAAAACTTTTTTAGAGTCATTTTAATCCCTAACATTCTAAGATATGATATATAAGACTAATTTTTGTACATGAACATATATTATGTTAAGAAATTCAATACAAAAAGATATAATATAAAATACAAGGAGGTTATAGTATGACAATGACAAAACACAGGGAGGTTTAAGTAATTTTTAATAGCACAGGGAGGTACTAGTGTATTGAATCAAAATACAAGGAGGTTATAATTATTTATCCTTTTTAAAATTTTGTTGACATGGACTTATATATTCCTATAACACAATTATAAGGCCAGTACAAAGCACACAAGACTTTGTGAAGAGTTACATTTTTATACAAATTGGTTATATACTGACATTAGGTACAAAGTACACATTGTGCGCTTTGAACCTATGTTATATCATGTATAAAGAATGCGAAGTGCCTACATTTTGCAGGGAAACTTTGCAAGAGATGTATAAACCGCACAATGTGCAATTTATACAACAATTAGACAATGCATAAAGCGCACAAAAGTATCTAGGCACACGCTTTTGGGAAAACCACGCAATCAAGTTATAAGAGAAAGTATAAGCAGGGACGGGGGAGGATGGGGTACGGTAGTCGCGGTGCCTCACCAATAGACCTGTTCGTCGGGCGGCTGGGCCGGGCTTGGCGGGTTTTTTTCATAAAAAATGCTAACTCAAGCTCATACTTTAGAACTTCGGGCTCGGACCGGGTTTGGGCCGGGTATACAAGGTCATTCCCAAGCCCAGCCCTAGTCCATGATTATTTTTTTGTTATTAATTTTTTTATTAAACTAAGTTAAAAAAATATAAAGTAGATCAAAATATATTTAAATTTTTAATATAATTGCATTGTTTACATAAAATCTTTAAAATTTAGTAACATTTATTATAATCAAGTATACAAATTTAATAGGATAAAATATAGGAACTTAAAATAATTATAAACTTAATGTATAAATATTAATAAATAAAATTATTCGTCAGGCCGGGTTCGGGCCTGGCTGGTACCCCGACCCCACCCGTGAACAGGTCTACTCACCAATCACCGGAGAAGTGGTGTATAAGAAGTAGGAGTAGATATTATTTGTAATGATTCTATTCAATTTAAAATGGATGCCCAATCAGTAACTCTTTCAGGCGTGAGATGATCCACTATAATATCATTTCTTGCTTTTACTTTCCCTTTCAATTTCGTAGTGCAATTTATGAATCTATCCTTTTCTACCTCTCATTTTTTACTAAAGAGTTTTCTCCCTCCGTAGTCCTTTATCTATTCGGTGCAATTTTCTTGTTTCTCATAATTAAAAGTTCCTTTTATTTTTCTTTTTTTATAAGTTTTATTTTTTTATTTTATTTTATTTGTTTTCATTTCATTTTCATTGTTTTTCTTTTCGCTAAATTTTTCATTTATAAAACTTATTCTTAAATGTTAGGTTTCAATTTTATAAATATATTTAGATAGCATGGTATGTTTAACAATTACTCAATATATGATCATAGTGTCAGATGAATATGACAAATAAAATGTACATGACAAATAAAATGTACATGAGTACATAAAGTACATTTAATTATGAGATGTAAAAATGACAATTAGAATAAGAGTATAGTGGAAAATGATAAGATTGTGTTCATTAATTTCATATCATGAAACATTGTAATAATGTACATTGTGATTTTATAATTCAAGTTGTTACCGGTAATTTTTCTTAGAAAAACATAACTTGTTAATTCAATTTTTTAAAACAAATAAAAAATATATCTAAACCGGTGTAATTTGTAGTTCGTTATTGTCCATTTTATCTTTTTCAATGGTGTCATACTGGCTTGAACATTTTGACTGCGGCTTTGAGTATAAGACTCGCAAAACTTGCCGTCAATACAGCTCACATGTTCTTATACTAAGTAAAGTGTGCTAAAAAATAGACTTGTTGGTAGGGCGGGATTCGAGCCTGGCTTGCCGGATTTTTTAATAAAAATATTAATCCAAGCCCATACTTTAGAATTTCGGGTTCGGGCCGGGTTTACAAGGTAATTCCCAAGCCCGGTTCGGGCCTGCGAATATTTTTATTCTTATGAATTTTTTATTAAATTAAATAGAAAAATTTTTAAAATATAAATTTAATAGTATAAAATATACAATTTTTAAAATAGTTATAAATTTAATGTATAAATATATAATTAAATAAATAAAATTATTCGTCAGGCCATGTTCGGGCTGGGTTTGGGTATTTATATAAAAACAAAACCCGAACCTTAAAAACTCGGGTTTTGACGGGCTTGGGCTCGGGCTGGGTTTTTGAAAAAAATAAGTTTCCAAACCCGGCCCGTGAACAGATCTACTAAAAAATATCAAAAGCATATTAATGTTAATTTAAACAATATTATAGAAAAAACTTAAAAGATAAATTGTTTCAATATGAAAATTCAAATTAAATTTGGTCGCATGAGTTTTGGTTTAAAGCCCGCCCGCACACAGTGACAAAAAGCCCACCATAAGGTCCTCAGTCGACCTAAAAATCTAGAATGGGCCACCACCGCCGGTCGTAAACCGCTTCTGACACCGTACAAATCTACAGATATTTAGCATTGTTCGTCCGTTTATAATCTCAAACCTCCTCTGATAAACTAAACATCAATTAGGCGGGAGAGGAACTTTTTAATTTATATTTTAGTCAATTTGCTTGTAGAGATATATATACATCTGTTCCCTGAATCAGTTCAACTTCACCTCTAATTTACACCTCCAAACCCTCGCCGGCCATTACTCTAATCTATGACGCACCCTTACGACCACAGATATTCTGACCCCGACTCCTACCGTCACCGTCGTAGGTACTCGATTTTACCCCTTTTTCTGGATCTACACTTCAATATTTTGTTTATTTCTTGTTTTCTAGGGTGGATTTGATACTTGTTAATTGCTGATTATCTTGTCAGTGACTTGACGGTGGGACCGCCAATGGCGGGAGGACCGTACGGGCGCGGTGGACCTGTGCCGTATGGTGGTGCTCATCCGCCGGCTTTTGCGGGAAGAGGTGGCCCTGGACCAATTGGGGGTTATCCGCCTTTCGATCCACCTGTTGGCAGATTTGAACTCGGCCGCGGCGGTGGGACTTCAAATAGGGGGAGGAGCTTTGGTGGTAACCGTGCTCCCAATGGTCATATGGGAGATAGGAGACCTGATGGATTTCGTGGTGGCAATGGAAGAGGCCGTGGGGGACGTGGCGGCGGCGGTAGAGGTCCTGGAGGAGGTGGCGGGCGGCATGGTGGAGGACGCAGCAGTGGCGGTGGTGGAAGAGGAGGTAGGCTTGGTGGGGGATCTTCAAGAGGAGATTTAGATAGTATTTCTCTTCCCAAGCAAGATTTTCGGAATTTGGTACCTTTTGAGAAGAATTTCTACATTGAGAGCTCTTCAGTTCAGGCTATGTCTGAGCATGAAACTATGATGTACAGGGCAAGAAGGGATATTACTGTTGAAGGGAACGATGTGCCTAACCCTATCAGGATGTTCCAAGAAGCTAATTTCCCTGGTATTGTTTTTCATCCTATTTGGCGACTCTAATGTGTCCATTTGTTACTTACTTGCTTGACCTAGTTTTATATAATTTTCTAAAGTTGTTTATGTTATTCTATGTTGCAGCTTATTGCTTAGATGTGATTGCGAAGTTGGGTTTTGTTGAGCCAACTCCAATTCAGGCTCAAGGGTGGCCAATGGCCCTGAAGGGCAGAGATCTAATTGGTATTGCCGAGACTGGTTCTGGTAAGACTTTGGCGTATCTCTTACCAGCTTTGGTGCATGTTAGCGCTCAGCCTCGGTTGGGTGAGCATCTCACATTTCGATTTTAACTGAGATTGAAGTGGTTGTCATATTATATTAATTTTCCATGGACTGATTGTTTTCAATGCCTTATGCCTTTATCATTATCTAGTACAAGGTGAAGGTCCAATTGTTTTAGTATTGGCTCCTACTAGAGAATTGGCTATTCAAATCCAAGAAGAAGCTTCGAAGTTTGCTTCACGTACTAACATTAGAAGTACTTGTATATATGGTGGTGCTCCAAAGGGACCTCAAATCCGTGATCTTGAACGAGGTTTTTTTGCAGTTAGCCTATTCATTTTAGGTTTTTATTATGACTAATTGTGGATCCATCTCTTTCCACATTGATGGATTACAATATTGATCCATGATTCTACTTCTTCCAGGTGTTGAGATTGTGATTGCTACTCCTGGTAGACTAATAGATATGTTAGAAGTACAACACACAAATTTGCAAAGGGTTACCTACCTTGTCTTGGATGAAGCTGATCGAATGTTGGACATGGGATTTGAACCTCAGATTAGGAAAATTGTATCTCAAGTAAGCTTTTGTGTCCATCTTAAAACATCTTAGTTAATTATGTTGGAAAATCAGACTTCAACATATTCTTAGTTTGCTCAATTTAGTAGTAAGTAGTGTAGTGGAAGTGTTACCTGGGTTATCTTTTATATGAATTAAATTTTTAATTTTGTGTAATCAAACTTCATCATGCTTAGGTTCTCGGATGAAACTTCTATTCAATCCTGAAAAGATGCACTTGTCTCTATTAATTTGCATCATTAATGTGGTTGTTGGATTAAGTTATCCACCATAGTTGTCGAAATCATACGATACGTGATACGAATCGTAGGATTCAATTCACCCCGGAACAGATTCAAGTCTATTGGGTGAATCAAAATGGGTGGAGAATCGGCGGTGAATCGGCCGATTCTGACAATTCACGAACTCAGATGGAATCTAACATAAAAGGATATGTTACTTGCACTCACCGGTGTCTTTATACGCCCTATTCATCATCTCGGAAATTGCGAGACGAATTGAAGAAAGAAAATACGAAAATGGAGTTGTAGCACAAACAGATGAAGTGAAGGAAAGAGGAAGAAGGGTTGAGCAGCTGTGATTCTTTTTTTTCTGATGAAAAGCAGCTTTGATTTTGAGAAAAGAGAAGTATGCTTTATTTAAGTTGGACTAGGGTTATATTTGGCTCTATTATAAGCCTTAATGGCTGCAACAAATTAGCCGATGACACATGTCCTCTCACAAAATTAATTTAGTAACTCATGATTTAACAAGAGAATTTATTAGGTATGTTTTTAAACATTATATTTTAATAAACTTTAAGCAAATGGATGGTTGTTAGTTGAAATAATTTATTATTTATTCTAAATTAGATTTCTAGACTAAAATTTAGTAATATTTTAAGTTGAACCTATTAAATGTATGTTTTAAAATATTTTTATAAAACTGAACTAAATCTTACGATTCGATTCACGATTCAAAAAATTGGATTTCGATTCTCGATTTGACAACTATGATCCACCTAATTACGTTATTACATGAAATGATGTTGTTATGCATTGTATTGTGCCAGATTATTTTGTCTTGGATATGAAACTTATTGTGTTTTTCTGTTCTTGTATTTGAATTTCATTGGGAAAAATTGGTCCTATTAACTCATGAGTTTTTTTTGTTTCAGATTCGTCCAGACAGACAGACACTATATTGGAGTGCCACGTGGCCAAGGGAGGTTGAGACTTTAGCTAGGCAGTTTCTCCGCAATCCGTATAAGGTCTTTGCCATAGTCGCCCACTTTCTATTTGAACATTTTATAATTTCCTTAAGAATTCATGTTCGAACTGTTGTGGTCGCTAGGTAATTATTGGATCAGCAGAATTGAAAGCAAACCACTTAATAAACCAAGTTGTTGAAGTCGTAACAGAAGTGGAAAAATACAGCAGGTTTGTTTTTAGATCTTGGTGTGGACAATCATGAATTTCATAGCCTGTTTGATAATTTCCCGTATCATGGTTTGCTTATCCAGGCTGATCAAATTACTAAAAGAAACAATGGACGGGAATCGAATCCTTGTATTCATGGAGACAAAAAAAGGGTGTGACCAAGTAACTAGGCAATTGAGAATGGATGGATGGCCGGCATTATCCATTCATGGCGATAAAAATCAGGCTGAAAGGGATTGGGTACTATCAGAATTCAAAAGCGGCAGAAGTCCTATAATGACTGCCACTGATGTTGCTGCACGGGGTCTTGGTAGGATTATTGTGTGTTAGGGGAATTAGCTGTTTCACATAGATAGATCTTCAAATTTGAAGAAACGGGAGTCAGCCGGCTGCTATCCAGTTTCCTGACATTGTATAATTTGTGGAATGGGTGCAAAGGGAGTTGCTATGGTGTAGAAAGATCAATATTTCATTTAGGCTTGATGCATCTGCATCTCCCTGAACCTTTTTAAAATGGGCTCTTGTCACCCTGAACTTTGAAATATGGTAGATAGCCTCCTGAAGTTGTTTAAAACGAGTCACTTTACCCTTCACTGCCATGTGTCAGTTTCCGGTTGGTTTGACTTATCAAATTTTGTCATTTTTTTTTATTTTTTTTCTCTCCAAGCAGAAGCTTGACACGTGTCATGGAGGGGCAAAATGGTGCCTTTTAAACAAGTTTAGAAGAGTGTTTGACACATTTGAAAGTTGATGGTGGCAAGAGCTCATTTTGGACAAGTTCAGGGGTGTAGATGCACTAAGCCTTTCATTTTTTTCCTAATATGCGGGCTTGATTCTTTACTGAGTATAAGAGGCAGGGGTTAATCAGTTTTGCTTGTTGACTAGAATACCCAATTAAAGAGCTTCTTCGCATCTATCTCGCTTTCGTGGAGTTCCTTGTTATCACGAGGATGGCAGTAAGAGTTGCTTTTCTGTCAGAATATGGATCAGATACTGCTGTGATTTGGGCAATATGGCGTGGCTCTAAGTTTCAGTTGTTTTAAGTAAACATGGTTTTGATGTTATGTCCCCATCCACAGTTATGGGAGCTGGTTTTGTATCGGCAGCCGGATTGACTCGTAAATGCTCAACAGTTAATTTGTTTGGAAAAATATGATGGCAGTGGCGAATCTACTCCTTATCCCTGCATGGTGAAGGTGAACAGACTTATCTTATGCATCTGTTGTCTTAAGTTGACTCAGATCTTAGGTATGCAGGGATAAGGTGGTATTTTGCTAATTCTTACTAAATTAGGCATGTTGCACTTACCAAAATATGTGGCAAACTTAGCCTGTACACCTCTTCAAGCTAGTTTTACCAAATCTTTTGTTTCTTATTTTGATATTGAGGCAAGTTTGTGTAGGTGCTAAAATGGAAAATTGAGTTCTCTACTAAATCTCCTCTTCAAGATGGGGTTTTTCTTTGATGGTCAGAAGTAATGTGATGAATTTATGTGTTCGCCTGCACACCAAATTTGTATACTACATAATCCACACTAGGATAATAGGCTTTGGTTCATCCCAAAGTGGGGAAACAAGGAGGGAGGGGGTCCTGGGTTTGAGTCCCAGGTCCCTCAAAAAATCAAAAGAGTCCATATTACTCAAAAAAAATTATTGTATATTGATATTGTTGAATTTTATTTGGTGGTTGATTATGTGTTTATTGGTTGTAGATGTGAAGGACATAAAGTGTGTGATCAACTATGACTTTCCTTCCAGCCTTGAAGATTATGTGCATAGGATTGGCAGAACGGGTCGAGCTGGGGCAAGGGGAACTGCGTTTACTTTCTTCACTCAAGCAAATGCAAAATTCGCGAGGGATCTTATCAAGATTCTTCAGGAAGCTCGGCAGATTGTGCCCCCAGCTTTGTCAGCTTTGGCCCGTTCTGCTGGAGGTAAATATGCTCAGTTTTCTTACAAGGATCGGCCCACGTTTTTTTATATAATGCTGAATAATGGATGATGTGGTTGGTAAAATAGGTTCTGGTGTTAACTTTCGATCTAGAGGACGAGGAGGCTTTGGCAATCATCGGGGACAGATTTCAGGATCAAATACTACTCCGCTTGGTGCAAGGAGGCCTTGGTAATGTATTGTAAGATTCATCTGCCTCTGCATATTTCAACTGGCCTTGTGTATGGAAAGCAAGTAGCAATGATTTTGTGGTAGATTCATAGTTTGCTGTCTGTATATTTTGATACAGGCCAGATTTGAAATTATAGTGCTAACATGAAGGAAAATCCATGTGGTCGTTATATGAATTAGGCACTTAAGTTTTATTTGAATTGCAAATTTTGGTTGTTGTGCCAGTGGTTGTCTGGGATTGCTGTCTGTCTTCTATTTGCATGCTCTAAGCAAATTGTTCTTTCTATTAGTATTGGTATGTCAAAATATTTGTTTTATTTTTATAGTATATACTATAGAAGTTTTGATTAAGAAAGAAATGAAAATTAATTATGCACAAACTTGTTATTGATTAGAGCGATTAGATATCAAAAATTAATATGCAATGACTTAATTTCAATTGCTTAGATTTTTAATCTGTTTAAAAAGTGACTGAACATTGTTTGTAATTAAAGGAAAGAAAAACTGGAAATATTGAAATTTATTCTCATTTTCTAGTAAACGGACAATGTATGGCAATTGTTCTCATTAAAAGTTTTATTTACAAACTTTTAATAAAACATATTTGAACATGATCTTGATTCAAAATATTAATTAACTAGGAAATTCGTTATTAATTTTCAGAATTTTTTGAGACAAGAGCATAGAAAAGCTTGAAAACTAATTTTTTTCCGGAGGAGTAGCTTAGGAAAACAATCTCAAAATTATAGTAATCAAAGGTTGGGGTGAGCGTTGGTCGGTTCGGTCCAAGAATCGAACTGAACCAAATAAAACAAAAATCAAATAATTAAAATTTTAGGAATCAAATACCGAATCGAATTCGGTTCGGTCCGGTTCGGTTTAGTAAAAAATCAAATTATAAGATAAAATAATCAATTCAAAAAAAAAAAAATCTAAAACATGAACTAATTAAACTAGTAATATAAATTCAATTAATAAATAATCTATATTTCTATAGACCGAAACAAATGGTTAAATGCAACAAATCAAGCCACATTCAAGAATCAGTACCCATTACCAAGTTTTCTCTCTAGATATTATCTAATGTTAATTTCAAAATATAATATAAGAATCAAATGCAACCATCCAATGAAACTTAAGAGCATCATCTTATAAATTAATAAATCACATAAACTAAAAGTATTAGTCCAAAGATAAATTGACAAATCATTGTACCTGAACTAAAATACATTAATTTATATATGATTCTAATTTGGTTCGGTTCTCGGTTTATTCGATTTTTTTTCCAAAAACCGAGAACCGAACCGAAAATCAAATTATTCACATAAATGGACCAAGAACCGAACCAAATTAGTTCGGTTCGGTTCGGTTCGGTTCGGTTCGGTCCGATCCGATCTGGTTCACCGGTTCGGTTCGGTTTTTTTGTCTTTTGCTCTCCCCTATTCTAGACATCTCCGATACTGCATCATTACTTTTATAGTAAATTTTATAACTTAAAACTATTACCGTGATCATTCACTTCAAAATAAAATGTTATTATTTAATATTTTAATCTAATTCTAAATAATAAATAATTTATCAAATTTAAAAAAAATAAAATATAATATGAAATGATACTATAATAATTTTAAAATTTAAAATATGATTTGAAATAAATTATAATCCTATTTTGAAGTGAGCTAGATAATGCCATCAGCATTAAAGTATCACTGCCAACCTTTGTAATGGTAATACAGTTTTTCAACTGTGTATAATAATTAGTATAAAAAAAATTAACTTAAAAGTATTTAAAGATACATTTGAAATTGATAATCATTTGATGCTTTCTCTACCACGTTGATAATGTAAATTAGTCAATATTGGAGAGGTAAGGATAAGGATAAGGATAAGTGTCGGAATTGTGATTTGTCTTTTTATTTTTGTACGATTTAGAAGACTGGAATCTAAATAATATGGGCAAGACATTAAAATACACCACAAACTCAACTTCCTATCCGAGTAATATTTCTCTAATATAGTAAGGGAGTAGGGGCCACTTTAAGTAAATTTGTCGGTGATAACTATGATGAAAATTTTAGAGTGTGATTTGTGAATTTGCTACATTTATCGTGGTTTTTACATGAAGTCAGTACACATTTTTAATTATGGTCATGAGCTTCATAAGAAAATAGTCAGCTTGATTCATTCAGAATTTACACTATGTTTGACTTTTACAATCCCTTTATTACTAAAACTTTTACAAACTTTAAATACATTGAAAATATGTATTGATAATTGTTTTAACTACATTTCTGGCAAAATAGTTTAAAAGCTTAATTTTATTGGGTTTTCTCGTATCTTATGGGCTCCTCTAAAATACTTGATTATTTTTTCCCCTTAAACATTGTTCACATGTCATTCTTCACCGCCTTGTAAGCCTACATTTCTCTTACTTTTAGGGATGAAAACGGGTTCCAAATCTTCGAATCCGATGGAGATGCGCTCCGATAAGGATGGAGAATTCTCGATAAGGATTCCTCACGGGTAGGGAGTGGAGAATTTTTCATATCCAAAACCTTAATGGATATGGAGATGGAGAATGCACTCCCAATCCGAAAATCCCCGAACCCGATACTGATGTACCTCCAATGAAAAATCTTATCTCGAGTTATTCTCGAAACCTTCAAATATTTTCTATATTTTATAGAAATTATAGTTTATATTATATGACATATAGATATGGACTTAATCCAAGTATTTTTTTTAATTTCACAAACCTTGCAACCCTAAAAGTTATGTACATAAACGGAAGAACAACGTGGAATTGAACCATATATTGTTGATTTTGATGTTTTTATCTATACTCTTATTTTGAATGTTGAACATTGCATCTCATGTTTGATGTTTATTTTCTTAGGATTTATCATGTAACGTGATAGACTTTTTAAATTATATATTAAGACTTTAAATTTATTTAATGTTAAAAATTGAAACAATTTGATCAAATAATATTTTTAAGTAATGATTCAAAGTTTTTATTGTATGAAACATATTAGTATAAGATGTTTTTATTTATCTATACTCTTATTTTGAATGTTGAACATTGCATCTCAAGTTTGATGTTTATTTTCTTAGGATTTATTATGTAATGTGATAGAATTTTTAAATTATATATTAAGACTTCAAATTTATTTAACATTAAACATTTAAACAACTTGATCAAATAATATTTTTAAGTAATGATTCAAAGTTTTTATTGAATGAAACTTTGAAAATATTTACATATTATTTATTTTAATGGGGAAATGGAGAATCCCCGATACAGAAATGGAGAAAAATTATCTACGAAATCCTTATTGGATATGGATATAAAGAATATTTTTTCCCGAAACTTTAATGGGTATGGAGATGGGGAATGCATTACCCGCCTAATTAAACCCCGTTTTCATCCCTACTTATTTTGTAATTTTAATTTGTTGTCTCTCAAACTATTTATTTTTCAATTAACGACAATTGTATATTTTCTTTTAATCATTCTCTTCGAAAGTAAATTCATATTGATGTATATTTTCTCATATTTCAACTAAGGGTCTAGGAAGTTGTAAGCGATTTAAGTGCAATAATTTGTTTCATTAAGCTATAAATAACAAGTCAATTTTTCAGTTATATAAGTAAGGTATAAGTAAATTATAATTAAGGTATAAGTAATAATTAAGGTATCATTGTATCTTGAAGAAAAACTGGTATATTTATGGTATAACTAGAGTGTCATTGTATCTTAAATATAAAAAGCACAAGCATAAGATTGGAACAAGGAAGAAGCATAACTTGTATATTTATGATATAACTACTCTAATAATGTATCATGTCAAGGTATAGGTAATGTATAAGTGAGAAATAATTAAGTAAATTATAAGCAAAAATGTTAATGCCACACTCATACCACGCTTATATTACACCTATACAACACTTGTACCATGATGCAACATAACTTATATTGCATGATATCTCACTTATAACCCACCTATACCACTTTTATACCACACTCATACCCTTATACCACACTTATGTTATTCATACCAATTTTTCATAACTAATACTACACAAATACACCATTTCAATATTACTTCATGCCACACTTTAATGCTCATACCACATTGATACCTTACTTATACCACACATACATCATTCTTATATCACTTTTATACCAGACTTATGACACAATCATACAAAACATAATAACATGCACATGCCTCGAAACTAATTACTAATGAATCAGTCATATTAGAAGACTAAAGTGTAAGTGAGAGATAACAATATGTTAATGTGCAAGATGGTTCGCTAAATTATATTTTAGTTTTTTACTTCTCCCATTTATACTTTTTTCAATTTGTTAGTAAAAAAGTGTTTCAAAAAATATATCATTATGGATTTACTAACGAAGAGAAAAAATATACAAAATAAAGTTGGCTAAAGAAATGGGCTAGCGCCCAGCAATGTGGTTGTGAGTATCACATAAATGGAAGAAAATTGTGGAAGCAACAAAGATGTTTTTAAAATTCTTTCCTATTTTTAAACCTGAAAAAAGCAAGAGAAAATTCAAAAACTATGAACCCAAATCCAAACAACAAAGCGGTCGTGTTTTTATTTGTTTCCCTAAAAAACCTCACATTTCTGCTTCACACCACCACACCGAAGTAATGGAATAAGCCTTATCGGGAAATCCCCGATATTACAAAAAAAAATCAAATTATTTACTACATTTTATAGTAATTATTTAATACATTTCTAGTCATATGTACTATGGATTTATATAGATGAATTTATCAAATATCTCAACTTTAGAAATCTAAATCTCTTTTTTATACAAGTCAAAAACTCTATTTTATTTTATGTATTACTACTTTGATTGTTGAAAAATGTATCTAATGTTTAATATTTGTTTTCTTAAGTTTCATGCTATGCATTAAAATTTTCATTCACTAGGCATTGAGTATTATTGAAACAAAAATTTAATTTAATCTATTTTTTTAAAATTTTAACACGGGATACTTTCGTTTTATGAGATTTTTCTGCAGTTATTTATTTTAATGGGGAATTTGGGAAAATCCCTGATGGGGATTTGGAATCTCCGATTGGGAAATGGGGAAGATAAAATCCCCAAAATCTTAATGATGATGGAGATGTGAATGAAATTTTTTCTCAAAACTAAAGGGGATGAGAATGAGGAATACATTCCCCGCTTCATTGACCCTAACGTTCTCGTCCCGCCCTGTTGACATTCCCAGTTAGCGGGGGGCCAAGAAGTAATAAATTATCGTTTCATATATAATAAGAGACGTATCATATCTCAATTCTCAACTGTACATATAAATACAACATCCACTTATTTAAACAAGTTATTTGAAAGCCCCTGCCAACAGTGTTCATAGTATACATTTATGGTGGTGTTCTAATTTTATTTGGCTTCAAACTTATCATCCTTGTCGGTCGTGAATTTCACTATTTTTTATAGCAAACCTCCTGAACTTGCCTCCGGATGCTCATTTCTTTCTTAACTTTTAAAATTTAGAAATAGCCCTTGAACTTGTAAATAGTTCACTAGTTTACTCTTTCAATGTCACATACCAGTTTCTCGTTGGTTTGACTTAAAAAATTTCATTATCTTGATTTTCCCCCTCTCTAATCAGAAATTGATACGTGAAATTGATGCGGTGAATTAGTACATTTTTTACAAATTTACAAGGTTATTTGGAAGTTTTAAAATTCAGGGAAGAACGAGCATTTAGGAACAAGTTTATGAAACTTCTCATGCATGTTGCCTAATATTCTATTACACTTCAATGAAATCACATGTACTACAGCGGAATCTCTCGCCATTTGAATTAATATTTGATATCAAGGCCCATTAAGACCTCAAGCCCATTAGGAGATCCAAAAACCACGGGTCAAACAAATGTGTACCTCGGCATCACTACGCGCCGAGACCCTGTCAGCACGACGTCTCGCCGAGGTAAACCAAATTAAATAACCTTCGGCGTTACCCACCGCCACTTCGCCGAGACCACACCCTCACGTGTACCTCTTACAGATAGGTCCCGCATGACATCATTACACAGATCCTATAAATGGCAAGTCTCTAACTGGAAAAAGGGTACGTAATCATAAAAGAACTTTACTAAGACCCCCTTTACTCTGACCACTGACTAGATCGTCGGAGTATCTTCGCCGGAAACACTTCCGGCCGAGGATTTGTTTTGCAGGACCTTTGAAGACTCGATAAGCGGAAGATCACTTTTGAAGGACATCAATATTTATTAATTTGGGTGTAGAAAAATTGGCATAGACGTGTTAGTTAGAACGCCTAACTGATGTTGAAGAGTGATGAATAAGAGGATATAAAGCAATAATAGACAAAATATATGGTACCTATAATTAGAAACACAGATAGCAGCCGGAATACATATTTTAAAACAACAAAACAAAACAATTACAAAATTAGAAACAACACATAAACATACTTTATAAATAAAATAACAAGAAACATCCGAATACATCAAATTTACCACGTAGCTGACTTTGGTGCCATTCAACAGATACAACTTAAACTGTATGAAGAACAATTTCTACACCTCAAAATAGTCTATAATGGTCGGGGGCACTAATAGGATGATTTAGACCGAACTGGAGGCTGTATTCTTAAACCGTTCCCGATTCGAAATTAATTGGATGATTTAGACGGGCAATAATAGGTTGGGTGAGATATTTATTTGAACAAGTAGGTGGCAGGCAGACTAGTTCTTTCAAAAATAACACGCCTCTTGCAAATTAATTAATTATATATGGTGCCACCCGTCTCAAATTACATCCAACACAAAATCTCATTTTTTTGGTAGAGATTTAAAAACACAAATGGAAGGGATTGTAAAATGCCCTGCAAATAGTGTTCCATTAACTCCAATACAATTTTTAGAGAGAGCAGCCAAAGTGTACAGAGACAGAACATCTGTAGTTCACGGTCGTGTCAAGTATTGCTGGTCTCAAACTTATCAACGTTGTCTTAAGCTTGCTTCTTCTTTAACCCACTTGGGAATTTTTCCTGGCCATGTGGTACTTTTTTTATATTTTTATTAATTTAATTTAGAAGTCTTTTTAAAAAGCTGGATTTGAGATGTTTTGAAATAATTAATGCAGGTTGCAGCTCTAACTCCTAACATTCCAGCAATGTATGAGCTACATTTTGCAGTTCCAATGGCTGGGGCTATTCTTTGTACTCTTAATACTCGTCTCGACTCGAACATGATTTCTATCCTGTTGCAGCATTCCGAAGCAAAGATCCTCTTTGTTGACTATCAATTACTCGATCTCGCTAATGAAGCTCTCGATCTCCATGCTCAGACCGGAACTAAACCACCCATTCTTGTATCGATTTTCGAACCCGGGCAAGCCAAGTCTTATTCTAGCAAAAGTCTTGAATACGAAAGTCTATTGCAAAAAGGACACGTTGATTATGAGATCAAACGGCCCAAATCCGAATGGGACCCTATAAGTTTGAATTATACGTCGGGAACAACGTCAAGGCCTAAAGGAGTTGTGTATAATCACAGGGGAGCTTATTTGAATTCCCTCGCGACGGTTCTTCTTCATGGTATTAGAGCTAACCCAGTTTATCTGTGGACCGTGCCGATGTTTCACTGCAACGGTTGGTGCCTCATATGGGGAATGGCTGCACAAGGCGGCACGAACATATGCCTTAGAAAAGTCACTCCTAGAGACATATTTAATTGCATTGTTTTGCACCACGTGACTAACATGGGAGGCGCCCCGACCGTCTTAAACATGCTCGTGAATTCCTCGGTTTGCGACAGGAAAAATCTTCCTCGTAGAGTTGAAGTCATGACCGGGGGGGCCCCGCCCCCTCCCAAAATAATTTCCAAGATGGAAGAACTAGGCTTCAACGTGTCGCACTTGTACGGGCTAACCGAGACGTACGGTCCCGGGACTTACTGTGCGTGGAAACCCGAGTGGGACCCGTTGCCTGGCGAGGAAAAAATGAAGCTCAAGACGCGGCAAGGGGTGCAACATATCGGGTTGGAGGATGTCGACGTGAGAGATTCGGTCACGGGGGAAAGTGTACCGAGCGACGGAAAAACGTTAGGGGAGGTTATGTTTCGGGGGAATACCGTTATGAGCGGATATTTTAAGGACTTGGAGGCAACGGAGAAGGCATTCAAAGGGGGCTGGTTTAGGAGCGGGGATCTAGCGGTGAAACATAGTGACGGTTATATCGAAGTGAAGGATCGGTTGAAGGATATTGTGATATCGGGGGGAGAGAACATAAGCACGGTGGAAGTGGAGACGGTTTTGTACAATCACCCAGCGGTTCTCGAGGCGGCGGTGGTGGCACGGCCGGACGAACATTGGGGACAAACGCCTTGTGCATTTGTGAAGTTGAAAGAGGGGTTCGAGGCGAGTGAACGAGATATTGTTGACTATTGTCGAAGTCATTTGCCTCACTATATGGCTCCTAAAACCGTGATTTTCGAGGATTTGCCGAGGACTTTGACGGGGAAAGTGCAGAAATTCATCTTGAGGGAGAAAGCGAAAGCCTTGGGAAGTCTTTCTTGACAAAACAGAAAGCAACGTTAATTGTAGTAAGTGTATAAACATATAAGTTTATTACAAAGTCAAATATTTATGTAGTTATATAAGGTCCGAAAATAAAAGTAATTCTATTTGTTTATGATACATAAAAAAGGGGAACTTATAAAGGCAACGAGGTTTTTCAATTTGTCCTTTTTTTTCTGCATCTGCTCCTGTAATCTTAGGTTGTTCTCGTCAATCACTTCCAAACTCAATTTAATAAAATAAAAACATATAACTAGCAACTCTGAAATTTGTGATTGCATATCAACTTTAATAATTTCTATTGCAACCTTCCTATGTCAAATTTATATTTTAATATTCTTATGACAGTTTGTCTTTATAGTTGACAAAATTTGCCATTTTGACAGATATATTTATCCATGTATAAATTTTCACCTATAATATATTTCAAAGACGGTTCAATTAATATTGTTCCACAATTTGGTTAAATTTTATGTTTTGGGATTGGATATGTAAAACTAGCGTGAAAGGGAAAAATATCTTATTTTGAACCTAAACACATCTAAAATGCATATTTACATTTCAATGCATAATCACTCTAAATATAGCTTGAAGCAAAACAGAAAAAATTAATACGCATCTACAATTGCTAAAAATTCAAAATTGAATAAGATTTGCAGACTTGCTACAATTTAATAAAAACCCAACAATTAATACATGACTGAAGATAAAAAAATCCAAGAAGTACAAAATCAAATACCAGATTTTATAAAGCAGAGTCAAAGCAATTATTTGGCAAAAGAAATACCCTAGTTAATGCCGTTGGCTTTTTCCCTCAAAAGATACTTCTGAACCTTCCCATTGAAATTAACTGGAATTTCTCCAAAAACCACAATCTTAGGAATCATATGATTCGGCAATTTACCGTTACAAAATTCAACAATCTCATTTGCATTAGCATCAATTCCATCTTTTAATGTCACAAATGCACAAGCCACAGCTTCCTTCTCCACATCATCATATTTTCCAACAACACCAACTTGCAACAATTTTGGATGATGTAACAAAACTAATTCCACTTCCAATGAGCTTATTGTCTCGTTTTGACTATTGATTATAATGTCACTTACTCTATCCTTCATTTGTATGCGACCATTTTCATGCTTCACCCCGACATCTCCTGTATGATACCATCCTCCCCTAAACGCGTTTTTCGTAGCTTTCGGATTTTTTAAGTATCCCGACATCAAAGTATTGCTTCGAAACATTACCTCTCCCATTGTTTTCCCATCACTTGGAGTACTTCTCATGGTGTCATAATCTTTTACGTCGATTTCTTCGATAAATATGTTGTGTAATCCCTCTCGGGCTTTGATTTTTTCTTGCTCGACATCTTGGGGATCGACTTTTGATGCTTGGATCACAGTGGCTGGTCCGAGAACTTCAGTCATCCCATAACCATCGATGATGATAAACCCTAATTCTTCAACTTTTTTTACGATATTAGGGTTCAAGAAAGCGCCCGCTACAATAAGGTTAACCTTCCATGGAAGTTGTTGCCTATTTTTGTTCTCATCGTCTGAAATAATATTCAAAATCGACGGAGGGCCACATAAATGAGTTACCTTATGAAACAATATCGAATCAAATATTGCATCTGCCGAAACATTTCTTAGACAAATATTAGTTCCTCCAACTGCAGCCATCGTCCAAGCCAAACACCAGCCATTGCAACGAAACATGTCCACAGTCCATAGAAAAACCGGCATTTGTCTCATTTCAAACCTGAATATTTCCGCCAATGAATTTAAATAAGTCGCTCTATGGCTATAAATTACCCCTTTAGGGATCCCAGTAGATCCTGAGGTATAATTCACCGAAATAGGGTCACATTCGTTTTTCGGCCGTATAACTTCAAAGTTATCATCATCATTTTCGATATTTTGAACTGATTCGAGAAGAGAATAGTAATTCAAGCAGCTCGAGGATTTGAAATTGTTTGGCAAGGATATATCATGCGAATCGGTGATTAGTACTAGCTGCGGGGGATTGATATTTTGTGTGGAAAGAATGTGAAAGGCTTGGAGAATTAGGGGAAGATATTGAGAATCGACAAAAATTAGTTTGGGATGTAATTGTTGAAGAAGTAAAGCTAAAGTGGTGGGATCCATACGAGTGTTAAGTGCAGAAAGAATAGCGCCAGCCATTGGAATACTGAAGTGTAACTCGTAGTGTGCCGGAACATTAGGGGCCATAGTTGCAACCTGTTCATGAAATTTATGTTGAGATCTCTTCACACTAAAGTAATAGTAATACGATACCATCAAGGTCTAGTTTAGTTGAAAACACATTCAGTAGACACCCGACACAATTACAATGAAGATACTTGGCATCAGGGCAGTATACAAGCCAGGTCGAACCGAGCTTTGGCATGTTTGTATTCATTTGTGTAAGCATGATTTGAAATTGTCAATATGAACATGTAGATATTTCATCTCATCCAAAAACCCATCCAAATCAAATGAATTGAACAAGATAAAATGGTAGGTGCCACCCAAGAGACATGAATTTAATGGACATGATTAATTGTCTTTTGTTGACAAAATCAATTATTTGGTTTACACCTACATTTAGTTTGATTTCCCACTACAATGTTTGGATATAAATTGCCATGAAATGTGTTGGCATTTAAAGGATGCATCGGAAAATTAACTAGGGGTGTTAATTGAGAGTTGCGCATCGTGAGAGTTTGAGAGAATTGTGTTTGAGGAGTTAGAGAGAGTTAATATCAGTAGACTGCATAATTAGTCTAATGTGTGTATTTTCTCTAGATGTATTGAGATCATCAGAGAGTGTAAATATTTGAGTGGTATATTAAATTTTCAGTTATTTTTAGTGAAATTTCTTTGATTGTCAGTTGTGGATGTAGGTAGTCGGACTGAATCACGTTAAGTTCTTGTGTCAATTTATTATTTCATTCCTTAATTTTGTTATCCAATTTCCAGTTAAATTATTCCGAGAGAGTAATTGTCACTGAGCGGTAAATAATAACAATTTGTTTAATTTTTAAACGAACATGTACCGAGCCTAGCTTGAATTTGCACTCAAAATTTTGTTTGTGTCCGCTTGTTTAAGTATACGTTTGCTCACGAGCTGTTCACGACTAAAACTGTTCATCGGGTGGGTCGGGCCGGGCTTGGCGGGTTTTTTACTAAAAATCCAAGCCTAACCCAATAGGGCTTACAAGGTCATTCCCAAGCCTAGCCCAAACCCATGAATATTTTTTTATTATAAATTTTTCTCTTAAACTAAATAGAAAAAAATATTAAATAAGCCAAAATATGTTTAAATTTTTAATAAAATTGCATTGTTTATTTAAAATCTTTATTCAAGTATACAAATTTAATAGGATAAAACATAAAATCTTAAAATAATTATAAATTTAATGTATAAATATATAATAAATAAATAAAATAATTCGTCAGGCAGAGCTTAGGCTGGGCTCGGGTATTTATATAAAAACCAAGCCCGACCTACAAATTTTTAGACTTTGATGAGCTCGGGCTCAGACCGGACTTTTTTAAAAAATTAGTGTCCAAGCCCGACCGTTGAAGCGGGCTCGGACCGGGCTGAGCGGGTAGCCCGGCACGCGAATAGGTCTATTCACTAACAACTCATTTAATTTGTTCATGAACAATTCGTTAATTTTTCGTGAAAAAAATCATTTATTTTTGTTCGCAAATAATATTACCAATTGAATACATAATTTTAAGTGCATTATAAACTTATTTTTGCTATATTATTTTTGATTTTATATATAGCAATACTTTATTTTATGTTCTAAGAATTTTATATAGCAATACTTTATTTTATGTTCTAAGAATTTTTCTTTTTTATAAAAATCGAGCTAGTTCATGAACATATATAGAGACAGTTCACGAACTTGTTCATGAACGTCTAATCGAGTTTGTTCACGAGTTAACGAGCAGAGCTTTGGTTTATTCGTATATTTTCAGGTCATTGAATCATGTTCACAAAATGTTCATTTATAAATCGAGTCGAGCCGAATCAAGTTTATATTGCCAAACACCGAGCTGTTCACGAACGACTTGGCTAATGTTTTATAAAAATCTTAAATAATCTAATAAACTTTGTAATTGCTAGAAATTTAAAGATCTAGAGCTTTGTAATACATTTAATTGATTTGATGATGGTAAAATTCAAATTACATAACTTTTTTTCATTTATAAATTAGGAACTTGATTATTAATCACACAACATCTACATAGTGATATGATTGAGCTATATTGCTAAATAAACACATTTAGTATAATAAGTACTTCATTGATGGTTTAAGGGCCAAAATACCCTTAATGATATTGGAAAATTTTAAATTTTCCCAGAAGGTTTTAAAAGACTAAATTCAAATCATATGATTATAGATTGAGACAATTACATCTATGATTTTTAAACATTTTACTATGCAATTTTAGT
Organism: Euphorbia schlechtendalii; assembly: GCA_949673415.1. Classification (NCBI taxonomy): domain Eukaryota; kingdom Viridiplantae; phylum Streptophyta; class Magnoliopsida; order Malpighiales; family Euphorbiaceae; genus Euphorbia; species Euphorbia schlechtendalii. The sequence goes on from CATIWQ010033778.1 coordinate 25,479, forward strand.
CGTAGGTCTAAAATTCAATTGTGTAATTTCAAATATATTTAATATTTATATTACTACTTTCACTTGGAAACTTCCCTAGAAATTATGCATCACACATGTTAAAGGCACCGAAATTTTGCAGAATCACAAGTTGATCATATAAAAACTACCATTTGGCATAGTTTATTGGAATACTTTGGATGTTTTGTGTCCAAATCAAAAGGATAAGTACCCAACTGGTTCATATGTTTTTTCTTTTTGTAATTGCCAAAAATGTCAATGACGATGTCTACGCGTTTAAAACATTGACTCTGTCATAAATCAATCAAATATGAAAATAGATTAATTAAATCATGTGAATTTAACTTAACGTCTGGTACATGAGGTTGAGTAATTATTGATTACGACAGAAGTATGACATAATTGAAAACATCTAATATACGAATTTTTCTATGTAAGGACAAAAATAATCTGTTAAAGAATTAAGACGAAGACTTTAGAAGAAGAGTTTGGCACGTTCATCTCTTCTTTTTCTTCGCCACTAAGTATGGATATTCTTCACACTGGATTGCCAATCCAATGTAAATTCCAGGATTTTTATTTATTAATATAATCTTTCAGTAACAAAGTTGTTTTATTTGAGATTACCTAAAAAGGATGTCTTTTCAAATTTTATATTTTATTTATAACATTTGGATGAGTTGTGAGATGATAATCTAATATTTGTGATAAGAAATAAAATAATTTTTATTTTGTTAAAAATAAAAGTGTAGGCAAAGAAAACACTTAGTTTTTAGATCAACTTGTTTCATTTTGCATATGTTTTGCTGAACTTTGGAAAGGTTCATGTAGACCTTTTGACTTTTCAAAAATGAATTAATTTACACTTAAATATCACGTGTCGGTTTCTAGTTGGTTTTGCTATTTGAAGATGTCATTGTCATAATTTTTCGCTCTTCAATCAAAAATTGACGTATAATATTCAAGAGGTAAATTAGTGTGGTTTTACCAAGTTAAAAAGGTTACAGAGACCTTTCCATATTTTAGGGGAAGTAGATAAAATAAGAGGCCTCACAAATTTCGGGAGTTGATGATACGTTAGGCTTAAATTAATTACAATGGATATAGGAATACTTTGCTACAATGTTTTAATAATCTGATTATACAGTGCTTGGGTTGGATTTTTAAGAACATTATTATGATTTTTCTTAGTAGGGCAGTCTTAGACTGATTGATCAATTAGACGACTCTAGGTGGGTAAGGCGATTCTAGACGGTGATTGTGTTTTAAAATTCGCCGTCTAAGTCCTACGCCTAGCTCTCACTAAAACTTTTTATAATAAGTGAAGCATATATTTTCTTCCACTTATTTCTTCGATAATCTTGTTTTATTAGGAAGAATCCTTTCCTCAAACTTATTCTCTCTTATTTACACTCACAAAAATAAATCATCTAGAATACTTACCTAAATAAGCATAACCTAAATTATATAAAATTTAATGAGAGATGTAATTATCACAAATAAAAGAAAAGGTAAAAGAAAATAATAGAGATAATACAAGAAGAAATAAAGTAAAGGGGAGAGGAGAAAAGGGATTAACTTACAATATCACCAGGATTAAGACCCCGTTTCACCAAAGCAGAGGCGAGTTTGAGACATCTAACATAAGTTTGTCTCCAAGAAAACTGGAGAGTTCCATAAATTATGGCAGTCTTGTCTCTGTAAACTGTTGCTGCTCTTTGTAAAAAGCTAATTGGAGTTAGAGGCACATAATTTGCAGAGCATTGAACTGTACCCTCCATTGCTTTTTCTTTTTCTTTTTTCGTTTAAATTGGGTTATCTCCCACATAAGATGGAGATATATGTAGTGCAATGTGTCTCTCTAATTGTACGTATACACGCATTATTCACAAAATAATAATAAAATAAGGTAAACACATATTTAATCCTTTCAACTTGGCTTGTTTTTTCAAGTATCGTTCTTAATTCATGATATCTCTATTAACTCCTTAAATTTGATAAAAATGCACAAATGAGTCACATCAGTGTCACATGTTAAATTATCATTGAAGAGAAAAAAACAAAATGTAACATTCTTGAAAAATTAAATTAATTAAAAAATGATACGCAGATTGAAGAACTCTCGTGTCTATTTTTATCAAATTTAATAAATTAATAGAGACAACTCGGGCCACTCTTAGAAGTACTTTACAAGTTAAATAATGAGAAAACAAATAAAAGGGAAGACTACGAGATTAATGAGGTTCCAAGTCAGCCCATATTTAATATTTAATAGGAAAAAAATATGGCATAAAGTAATTAGAAAATAAACTTATTTATATAATCCTCACCACCAAAATTAAGATCATAACGACTACCCACACAGTATAACGCACTGTCATTGGTTTTGTATTTATTTAGAATTGTTATATGCCATGTACTTAACACTCATAATATATAGAAGCTAAAAAGATATTTATCCTGTGTTCTTAGCCAAATTTTAAATCCTTAAACATTTTGTTTTTGAATTAGTTGGGTCAGATTTATCTTAGCACTTTTAAATTTAGGTTATACTTTTTAGGAGAAGAAATATAAACAGGACCCGGTTGAGCAACTAGTGCGATCGTCCAAGGCCCATGTCAGAAGGGATCCTAAAAAATTATATCTTTTAAATAATTTTAGTAGTTAATGTTAAAAATGATAATAAAAGTAAACAATAATTAGTGGTAGATTAATTGGTAAGTAATTTATTATAGATACGAGAAGTATATGACCGAATCTTAGTTTCCACAAAATAGTTAATTTTCACTATAATTTTTTACTGAGGATCTATTTTATTAATTTCTATATTATTTTGTCTAGGACTGTCAATTTCTCAGTACCCGGCTTGAATATAGAATATATATTGAACAGACTGGCCAATGGGTAGAATATTCATATACAGGGGTGTGCAAATGGTTTGATAATCGAATTACTGAACTGAACCGAACCGAACCAAAATATTAATTTGGTTCGGTTATTTTAAAAATTCAATTTGGTTCGGTTTGTAAAATGTTGATATTTCGGTTATTCGGTTCGGTTCGATTTTTGTGTAGAAAAAATCATAATAACCGAACCGAAATATATATAAACATATAATAAAATTTAATTTTAATATCACAACCTTATTCCTCTTCTAAAAAATGCACTTTTATGTGTCTCTAATAAGTCATTTAATCCATTCTAATACTTATATTGGATGTGCATTTTGTATTTTAAGTGTTATAATTTGAAATTTTTGTTAATTACTTTAAAATTTCGGTTTAATTCGGTTTTTAACCAAACTGAATAATTTATTTCGGTTTGGTTAATTCGATTTTGAATCTTATTTGGTTTGGTTAAGTTAATAATATTTTCCTTATTTGGTCTTCGGTTAATTCGGTTCGATTTCAACCGAATGCACACCCCTGTTCATATACCCACTATCAAAATAATTTGATAGTTTTTTCTTAATTAAAGTGGTATATAGTAGGCATAGTTTTTGATTCTTACGGTTAATTGCAAGGCTAATTATATCAAAATAAATGTTGGAACATATTGTTCACATGTGAAAACTCCGTCTATCAATTACGGTTATTGCAACCAAAAGCGAAACTTTTTGTTTTTGACTTAGTTACCTACAACAATAATACAAAAAAAAAAAAAAAAGTTAAAATACACTTGAACCGCAAAATTATGCCTTGTATTTTCCATTATTAAATAATATATTAATATTTTCGAAGTGAAAAATAAAAACAAAAAATTATAATCACATGTAAAAAAAACTACGGTTTAAGAAAAAAGAGAATTAAGTAAAAATGAAAAAGGGAAATTGTAAAAAATGTAGGGTTTGTGAAACTTATTTATAAAAAAATTATATGATCAATTTTAAGTTTCAGTTTTCACTCTATACGTTCTATATATATACTGTTTTATCAAGTTTCAGCTACTTTCTCTTTTGGCATCGCCGCGTTTTCTCTGCATAAAATTTTCTCTTCCTTGTTATGATTCTTCCTGATTCTCTCTAGGTCGAATATTCTTCAAGTCTCTGATATCTGCAATTATCAAATTCTCTACATAATTCCAGATTTCTAGCTTTTCTTCAAGGTTCTTCTCTCTGCAGCTATCAAATTTTCTACATAATTCCAGTTTTCTAGCTTTGTATCAGGCTTTTTTAATTCAATTTGAAATTTCGATTGAGTTAGCTATTGTATTTTCATCTGATTTTGATTTTTAATTATAATTGGGTTTCGAACGCATATTTTATGAGCAAAAAAGAAAACTAACATCCTGAGCAGTACTCTGTGCCATGGGATTAATTGCAAACTGAACATAAACAAGTGAAGGCTAAGCACTAGGTCTAGATTGACACTAAATCTGTTACAAATGCATTTTCATTACTTTTCAAGATTAATTTGACACAACTTGTTCTTTATACCAGTTCTTACCATTTATCTATTACTTTCTTACCAGTTTTGACATTTTCTGTTTTTCATACCAGTTACATACTAGATTTTTACTGTTTTGATTCAATACTTTGTAGAGGTTTATTTTACATGTTCTAATCACTTTCTAATACATTTTCATTACTTTTCAAGATTAATTTGACACAACTTGTTCTTCATACCAGTTTTCTACCACTTTCTTACTAGTTTTAACCTTTTTGTTCTTCATATCAGTTACATACCAGATTCCTATTATTTTGATTCAATACTTTGTAAAAATTTATCTTACATGTTCTAATCATTTCTAATGCATTTTCATTACTTTTCAAGATTAATTTGACATAACTTGTTATTCATACCAGTTTCTTAACCACTTATACCTATCATTTTCTTATTAGTTTTGATATTTTTTGTTCTTCATACTAGTTTCATATCAGTTACATACCATATTTCAACTATTTTGATTCAATACTTTGTAGAGATTTATCTTACATGGTCTAATCACTTTCTAATGCTAAATTCGTTACTTTTTAAGATTAATTTGACACAATTTGTTCTTCATGCCAGTTTCCTACCACTTATCTACCACTTTCTT